>DWJN01001113.1:0-19325 GCA_018248895.1 Carystus phorcus
TACAGGAACGCTCACAAGCTAGTGGAACGAAAAAAAGTGCGGTCGTGAGCGTGATCATTGTGGATGTCTAGTGGAACGCGGCCAACGTCATTAACTTCAATCAAGTTACAGCACCACAGAATATATAAATTATGAACCGAAGTTCATACACAGATTAACTAGAGGTACTAATAAAATAAATAATTATATATCGAGAGAGATACTAATCGCCACAAACTATATAGAGATACTAGGTTTTGCTAATTGCAAATATTGAACTTAGAAAAATAAATATCAGAAACTGCCGGAGAGTATACTATTTTACTCTATTTAACTAACTACACAGAGTAGTTAATGGCTTCTAATTTGAACATAAGTCAATATATTATCTGTGAAACGATTTTTATAATAATAGACTGTAGTAAATTAAATTAGTATTGCAGATTTAAATAATACCTTTCTTTTGTAACTCTAGTAAAATGTATAATGCATAACAGGTACAAATATTTCGTAAAATATATATATATTTGAATTAATATGATCTATTCTAACGTATCTATTTTTCCAAAAAACAGTGTAACCAGCTTAAAATTATAAAAACTGGCAAGAATTACGAAAAATCAATTCCTACCCGGTCAAAGGGCGGGTGTTGCTGTTGACAGTTCGTTTGGTGAAGTGAAGTGCTGTGAAAACTGGTGATAACGACATGTTTTTGCTTTGAATTTATATTTTTCAACCACTCCAACATGCAAAGATCAGGTAATAACGTTCTATAATAGTTTTTGAATACAATTTTAAGCAACACATTCTTCGACGTACTTCGCGCCAATAATTATTTTTACATGCTAATTTCAAATTGGATTTTTCGTCATTTCGTGTAAATTTTAAATTTTGTACTCCAAATAGTGATAGATACATATTCTTTGCTTAATTATTATTTCAGAGATGCAAAGTGTGTATGTAATTTAAACTTATTTGACAAAATTTGTTATAAAACCTTCTATAAACCAATTCATAATTCATAAATCCTGTTGAGGTCTTAGATAATTCTCTTTGTTTTCGTGTTTTCATTTAATTGTAGTAAGTGGCGAATACAAATCTATATGAAAGATAATATGACGCATATTGAAAAATAATTTACTCTAGGACTCTGGTAGGCTAGGTATTATACTGAGAAACACATGGTATGTAATACTTTGGGAATGAGATGTATGTAGTTATTATAGCACAATGATAGATTTTATTTTTGTTTTGATCCTGAAGGATGTATGTCCGTCCAATCTTTTGATTGTGTAATTCATATGGACAGAATATTACCACTCCATTCATATATCGATAAAATAAAACCTTTTGTAGTAGGTTATTCATTTAATATATGTTTTTTTTTATTAAAATGTTCCATAGGCCATAAAATATATCCTTTTAGTTTTAAAAGTATTTTCATGTGCATATTCCTTTAAACTTATAAACTCTTAATGATTTTCTTACTTTGAGATACATGTGATAAATTATTGTTGTTTATTTTATTAAGTATTGTTAAATTTCACCACAATTTACTATAAATCAATTATGTTTTCATAACAAGAAAATAAATAACAACTATCTATGTGTATTTTTAAGTCAATCCAATGTGCTTGAAAATTGGAATTTTTGTGGGAACTTCGGAATAAGAAGTATATACTTAATTATTTTAAGAAAATCAAATCTTAGTTAATAATTTTATGTTAGTCCATTTAGTATGTTTCGAGTATTATGGCCAAAAACATGGAAGTTATTTCATTTAAATATTTTGTTTTGTGCCTTACTTATCAATGATTTTGGAAACATTATATACACATAAATATTCAATTGAGGCCAAAAATATAGTTGTAACTTAGTATATACCATGTCGACAGTGGTCAAATTTGTCAAGAGATATTCATATTTCTCACTAAGTTTGAAGTTGGATACTAATAGATAAATGTGAAATACCATGATATACCATGAAATGAAAAAAATATTATTATTGTCCTAATGTGAGGGTACTAAATAAAAAGAATATTCCTAACTGATTGAAAATACTTGCTCTCTGCCAGGGAGAATGGAAAAATCCCTCATTGAATTTATATACATATCTCATTTGGACAAAATTTAGAACATAAACACAGGATGTTTTAGGTAATCTCATTCTCTGTTTACATCCCTTGCCTTCAACCCATTAATGGCCCACTACAGTGGAAAGGTTTCTTCTCAACACTGAGGGAGTCTAAAGCATGCTCCTTGCTGCTTTAATACGGGTAGACATTACTTAAGCAAAGATGTATGAAAATATAAGCTCAATGCTTAGAATACTTTTATTTAACTTTTAATTACACCCCTTAGCATAAAGGAATTTCAGGTATAATAAATTGAGAATTGATTTGGGTTTATGTTAACACAGATTTTGGTAGAAAACAAACTTGTGATTTAAAAAAAGAAGTTGTCCTCTCTGGTTTGTAACAATATAACAAATATCAACAAAATAGGTGCATGCATAAATAACATGCCTCAAATTTATTGTGTATTCTATTTTTGCATTGCGAAAAAAAAACTTGTAAATTAATTGTAGGTTTCAATAATTGTTCCATTACTAATGGAAAAAAATTCTCACAGCTCCTATTGTATTTTTACTGTCTCATTAAAATAATCTCAAGTAAAAAAGGATCAAAGTGTACTTATCATTTACAAATGATTTAATACATCTAACAGAAAAATGGTAACAGCAACTTTAAGTATTTTCAAAATTTTTACTGGATGAATTAGACATGTGACTACTTTTTTTCTCTGTCATGTTGTACAAGTGAAGACATTCAGTCTTTGTTAAGCCGATTGTAGCAGTAAAATGTCAATAAAGACCATGCATCTTTTAATAGAAACTGAAGGCCAGGTTATGAGATAGATCTTTTAAGAGCATATTAATTATTGAATGTTTCAATGAAATCTATCTGTGTGTGCAAGTTTGTGTCTTTTTTATAAAATTGAATGCTAAATTTGTATTTTTTACTACTACTACTAAATTTGTTTGGATAGTAGTTATACAAACTGATTAATAAAATCAGTGTAGGCTTAATAAATTTGAAACAGATACACAATCACAAGGAAATGTAAAAAATGCTTGCAGACCCATAGGATAGTCCAGGGTCCAGGCACCAAACCTGGTACCTGGTACAAATTAGTATTTCCATGCCATCAAATGAATTCATAAAGTAAACTAGGCTAGGCGATGCTAGTTTAGAGTGACAGATTACCTTGGAACCAAATTCCTAGGATATTGTATAAAAATTATATACATACTACAAATCTGTGTATATAATTATTCCATAACATGGCAGTCAGTCAGTGTCTAACACGTTTACTTAATGGTATGCTAGAAATGTTAGTTTCTCTAGAAAATCACAAGTATATATTGCTTCAGTCTGAAAAATTTAAGCTAGAATAGAGAAAAAAGTTGCCAATCCTTAGTAATTGACAGAGTTAGGCACTGTCGGTATATGGATAGGTGACCGCTAATGGTCAAAATTCTTGAGCGATTGCTTTTTTCGGCATAAAACTTCCGACACTTGTGTTGGCCAGTAGCTCCTCGATCGATCGACACAGAGACATAGAGAGCGTTGTGGAGAACGTTCTGGGATTTCTTAGTGATGATGAGAGACGCGTGCTTGTAGTGAGCCATTAATAGGTTGATACCGTTATGTATATTTTGAAAGGAGTAAAAGAAGTTGAATTTCTAAAACACTACACGCAGCATTGTACATCATTTACACAATAGTTTTAGTTCAAGACAGTAACTATAAAAATATTATGAATACCATTAATTATATAGTATGAGAGCGTCGTATTTAAACTTTGAGAAGGTAGGTGAGAAAACGTTCTTTCAAAGTTTCGATCTTTGCTGCTGAACAAGGCCTAGAAGTTGTTCTCGAAAGATATTACAAATCAAAATTGATTTATTCTTTCCATCACGAGTAACAACTATTACCATTAATATTTTCAATAGTTGAGTGGTTGTGCCTGAATTCATTGGAATTTGTGACCGCCAGAAAAACTACAACGCAAAGTTGGAAGATCTAAGATAGCAATACTAATCTCGGTGGCTAATCAAATTAAACGATGATGTCAAGGATTGGAATATTACGTAGTAATGGTGTTTGTTATGTTAGCATGCCAGTATTTATAACATAATTATTTATGACACGACGTATTATTTGTGTTGAAAAAATGGTTTTTTAAAGAAATAAAACTGTTTTGAGCAGAAAATTTTTAATGGAAGTCAATGAATAAAATATATACATTACAAGGCGTGAAAAGGAATAATGCACAGTTTAAAAATATAGACAAAGAAAAAATAAACAGAAAGAACAAACAGTATTTTTAGAATTAAAAAGTAAGTTATTACAACAATTTGCGTTACCCAAATCAAAAAGTAACGAAACTTTCTAATATCAAGAACGTATAATATATTAATAACATAGTAATGATTCAGAACAAACGCTGCATAAGTGGTACTTGGACAAACTCGAGTGCAGGTAATCTATCTAATATTCCTTATGTGTGCGTGGCGAGGTATTGTTCCGTGTTCACGGAGCATGTCAGCGGCAGGAGCTGGCCCTCGGCGTGGAACCTGACCGCCGTGACGTCGCCCTAGCGTCCTGCCGCTGTAATCCACACCTTTTAACAGTTATTGTATACTTGGAGCGTGTACTGCTGCGCTATAGCTGACATTACGTTAACTGACCTTGTTTGTAGTCTTTTTGTCGAATAAAAGAATATTATTGGGCACTTTCTCATTCTTTGTTTGTTATTCTTCAAGAGAAGGAAAGGAAGCAAATCGAAGTTTGTAAATATTTTTTGCCAAATCTATACTAATATATAAAGCTGAAGAGTTTGTTTGTTTGGTTGATTGTTTGAACGGACTAATCTCAAGAACCAGTTGACCGATTTGAAAAATTCTTTTAATGTAAGATAGGTCGTTTACGGAGGAAGGCTATAGGCTATATAATTTCGCGGTAAGAGGAAAAGAAGAGGGACAGCAATAAAGAATATTGCGAAATCGGCAAAATTTTGAGCTTTTGTTGCGTGCACTGAGTAAACGGTGAAAGTTACTCAAAAATCATGTATTAAAATATTGGTCTCCACTAAAAGTTCTAAATGAAAGTCCGCGACAGCATATATCTAGCTTTTAAGGTTAACCCACTATAACCAGTTTTATGGTTCTCATAAAATTGTTTTAAAATAATAATTTAAATGGCAAAGCAACGTTTGCTGGGGTCAGCTAGTGTTATATAGTTATCAAGTCATATACACCACTCGAAAACGAATATCCTAGCTTCTAAATTACGGATCAAGAATATTACATTTATTATCGAATTATATTATAATATTTATTATCGAATACGAATTTAAACACTGTTATATGTGTCTAGTACGATGGAGCCAACATTGATCTCCAATCAATGTTGTAATGTTATTCTTGATCCGTAATTCAGAAGCTACTATGCATATTACTTTTGATGTAGCTATATTGGTAGTATAGGATAAGAAAAAATGTATGAAGTCGATGAAAAAATTATCATTCGTAATTTTCATTACTGATAATGATTTTGTTTTTACATTATGTAACATTCTATTGTTATCTAATGTAAGAATGACGTAATGACAACAAAATGTTCGCTTCACTGTGAATTAGCCATACACATTTAACATTGGCGTCAATAATCATTTAAGTTTAATTGGTTGGATAAATAACGGATAAGTCCTTGCTTTCTGTTTAATAATGAAAAGGTTTTAGTGAAAAAAATACCAACGTTGAAATATTGAGTTCGATTAAAATAAAAATAGAGCAGGAAGTTCGAAAAACAATAGTATTTACACTGCAAAGTGCATATAACGGTTCCGCTTTTATTTATTGAACATCTGCTCGGTGTCACTCTAGATTTTTCATTTCTTAATGCTACGAGTCGCAATGAGAAATGCACAAAGGTAAAGTACGGTGCTTATGTAGACGAACAAACTACGACAAGATTGCGGGGTTGTTTGTTGTGGTCTCGAGGGATTTGTTCGGAATTCCGAATCAAAAATATGCGACGGAGAAAAGCAAAAAACAATGTTTACATTTTAAATTTAATTATGGTAAGCTCATACAGTTATGAGTTTTATATTTAACTGTCACTTTTGTGTATTTGTAATAGTTTTATATTTGTATAGTTGCACACATTGAATATTTACGTTGATTCTGTCGCGATTGTAAAAGATGCAAATAATCTTCTGTCGTGTTTATGTTAATGCAAATGTGGCGCCGTAACTTGACATTGATGCAGTATTGCGTGATTCGATTTAATATGTAAATTGTATCTCATATGGAGGAGTACGGTGCATCGTCGATGGCCACCCTTCACGTTTCGGAATTCGCCGAGTTGCGAATTCTCGTGTATGGAAATAAGTTTTAATGCGATGCATACTGTACACTGGGCGCTGCACTGCCCCTAGCGCCAGCGGCAGCGCCTTCACGCTCAGTCCCCGCGAGTGTGCATGCCGGTTGCTCTCCGTCATCGTCGTCGACGCACATTTATCTCGCACACGTAAACATCTAGACTTGCGTTTGCCGCGTGCTATTCCAATATACTTGAATTAATAGACATCGTCATATCCTTCAATATTTGTCCGTAATTGGGTCATCGAATTGTTTGTTAATTGATAGTTACTGAACCGGCGACGAGCGAGGATCGACCCGATGGTGCCATTTGTGTGGTTCGTTTAATGTTCGGCGAAATGGAATGTGATTATTTCTTAAAATAAATATTACGGAAAAAAGTGCCCGAAAATTGCAGCAATGGAGTCTTTGGATTCCCCGTATTTATCATGTAAGAAACCATTTATAATTTTTCATTTTACATCTGTAAAAATAATCTTCGTTGAGGAAATGCCATGGAAGGAGGAATGCAATGTATAGTGTTGTGATTTTTAAATAGGTTCTGATGTGCTTATTAATTGCGGGATTCTGTAATAATAAAACGTCTATTTCAATTTTGCATCCTGATAAGATGGTATACAGTTTGTTATTAATAAATGACCATCTTTGGTTTAATATAAAACGACACGACTCGGTAGTCGACTGTATTTGTAAATATTGGCGGTATTTATATAGTAGGAGAAATCTCTTGTTGTTCATAATTAACAGATGATCCGTTTGTACCATATGATAAACACGGTGACAACAATATTCATTTAGAAACAATGGTGGCATACATTCTTTTGATTCATAGATCGTGCACTGACTTTTTAAGTAAGAATACCTGCTCGCGTTCGCACCGTGCGTTTGTATAACTTTATTGATTTTCAATGTATCGAGTACTGTTTCTGTTTATTAAAAATAAGTGTTTATTTGTGTACATTTTAACAATATTTAACTGAATTGTTAATGGATGTGGTGTATATGAGTACGGAAAGTCTGGAAGACATAGGTACATGTTGTCTCCCGTGCCTGGGTATGTTTATCATATTGCAAATACAAATATATAAAGGAGCTTGTAATTATTTTACAAATAACATTACAATTATGTATAATTAGAAACAGATATTGAAGAGTTACCATGGCGTCTTGTTTCTCCCGTTAATTATCCTTGGGTTTTGTACCACCGTGAATGATTTATTACTAATAAGGAATGCTAGGGTTTTAGAACCTCCTGGCTATTTAAAACCATGAGTCCTTTTATAATGAAATTCGGTGGAATAATTTTTATTTCTTTCGGTTATAGTGATCCTCTTGGCGGTGTTGGCGGTGTCGATGTACGAGGTTGACTACTCTGTTCATGTGTTATTTTTTCATAAAAAAGTTAGCTTCGAATGGGATTTATTAATCGATTCAATTTGGGAATTATTATCATATTTATATGTATAAATCTTAATTTACTGGCTAATAATAAAATGTTTGTATTGTTTCATGTATCGATTATTCACCGTTATGAAATCTCAGCGGTAAGTTGATTTTTTATTTATTTCAAAGTAGAAAATGTCCCAGAAATAACTGTTACCATACTTAATAGTGTTCTATATAGGTATGCATAAATTGTTATTATTTGAGTATGCAATAAAGCCATACAGCAATGAAATATTAGGTCGCCAGACCGTTTGTTCATTGTGCACGTACGAGTATTGCGTGCGTCGTTTGAATTACGAGTAGGAATTTGCGACCGCTACTTGGCCCTCGAGTATCGGCCACAAACACCGTGGCACCAATTACGGTGTCCCTATGGTCAGCCGTCGATACGAGCTCGAGTGACACTTGCACACTCGACGTCGCCTGCAGTGACGAATCCGTAAGCTATCCATGACGCGCCCTTGCTATTGTTCCAGTATGCGAAATTGAAGTCGCAGTGAAGTCGTCGATGCTAAGCATTATTCCATTTTTAAATAGTTTTAAAAGTATAGTGTTTAATGTTTGGCACTGATGATAGTGCTCGTCGCGTTTTAATCCAACTAAAACGAAAATTGATGCACACACCGTTAATTTAAAAAAGTAGTGTAACTCATACGCGTAGTGTTTCAGTACAATCGTATTTACGTCACAAAGATTAGTGCGCAGGTCATTTAGAACACATGGTACGTAGGTGGTATCCTGATTTAATAAATGACTAAGATTGTAGTGTATGTGCTAAACTGAACTCTTATCAGTGCTAGCTTGAAACTGTGCGTTAGTTACCGCAAACGTTTTATTCACCGCCTTCATTTGGCTCTGTTCCGGATGTGATTTGTCGACGGAAAAATGTGCTATCGCCCTGGATGCCATATATTGTAATCGTAACAGTATGTTCCCTTTACATGCAGTCGACGGTTGTTAGTTACGGACAATTATTTTAGTATTAATATCCCAGTGGAACCAGTGCATTGTTCGAGTATTCCCAGTGGTCTAGTGTTCAGAATGACGTCTGTGTCAGATTCCCCGTTGAACAGAGCTCGGTCCAGACCAGTTTTGTCGCGTTACAGGCACGTCGCTAGCCAAGAACAGGTGAGTTATTATTTTATAGTATGTAATTATTTAAAGTGCCCATTCATCTATTTGCTTCAATGACATTTAGTGTTCTGCATCAGTTAAATTGTTGTTATCTAATCATTCTGCTGATAATTGTTCATCCTTTATTTATTCAACTGAGTGCCACAACGATGCCTAATCGTCAATTACCTGTTGGCACATTTATTTTATCTGATAAATGGTCCGCCTGTAACGTTGTAACTACATGCACTTATAGTAGGTGGTTCAATATCAGGATAATTTAGTTTTGGACTATATAGCAAAGGCACACTTAAAAGCATGGAGTAAATTTTTAGGACATTATTAAAGTACGCCAAAATTTTTACAAATTGTAGACTAACTTTACTGTGTTAAGTTTTATTATAGACACACTGTATTAATTTTCTATTGTGTGGGATCCGTCACATCATACTTTAGTAAAAATGGTGTCAAACAGCAGGGTAGAGCGAGCCCAAGGCCTGTTGTCTTTGAAGTAGCTACGAGTAGCTTCAGACGTGTCGCGTGATATATCATACTCGTAGCATAGCTCTGTTTCTCCTCTGACCTCTACGAGTACATACGTTAGAGGGGGACGCGTATAACGGAAAATGAATCTATGTCACACATCACATTTTTGTTCAGTTCTGTAATGCTTTTGAACATCACAACTGCAACCTATAACGTTAATTAATTTTCTAGCTAGCAAGTGCTAGCTTTGGAGATAGCTGTCATATTTGTCTGCTGAGAAGCTTATATGTTTTACAAAACTTGTGGAGTGTTGAGATTTTAAATTTTTCTTATATTGCATAACGTTAAAGTGATCCCGAGTTGTGGGTTAATAAATCTGGTTGATATGAACATTATGAACTTTATAATATGATTCTCCTGTGCTGTTTACATTTCGCAATAGCTGTGTGGTGCGTAGGGTTATCTACTCGTTCTATTACGAATTCAAGTTGATATCTGAACTTAACAACGTGTAGGATTTCATTTTATTTGACAGACAAAGAGTACATGGTATTACTTGCTTGTGGGATGTTTTCGTAATAAACAAGTGAGAATGATTTATTAATGGTGATTTGCAAATTGACGATCGGCGTGGGTTGTATTTTTAGACGGCAGGTTTTCAATCATTGCATTGTGACGAGAGGAACTGTTCTACGTGTATAGGCGTAGTCGAGGGTTTGAACGTTGTAAGTTTAATTTGAGTCCTGGTGTTGTGGTTTATTGGGGTTTATTTTAGAAACATTGCCTGTCGGTACGCCGGCACGTGCCTTTTTGACCAAACAACGCGTTTACACTCCGGATGACTGTACATCCGTACTGATATAACACGTATGTATGTACGCACCTACTTGGAATTCCCATTACGTTAGTACCGTTACGGATTTTAGGTAAACCGCTTTAGTAAATTAGTAATCCACTTAAACACTGAAGTGTAATTGGTTGTATGTAGATACTGTGTACAACGTCATTGTCGTATCTAATCAGATTTCTTAACAATAGCCATGCTCAAGGGCCCAAGCTCGGTATAAGTAGATCTTGATGGAAATTTTTATCTCGCAGTAATTGCAAGAAAATCTGTAAGTTATATTTATAATGTGAGTATAATGAAATATAACCTGCCAAGTTAGCTGTAGTATGCGCTAAATGTACACACTAATTAAATTATTTGGATTATGCTGAAGATTTATTTAACAGGTCTAATGGGTGTTGGTTTATCCTATAATACATAGGTTACTCGATCAGTGTTTGAATGCTTGAATATTAAAATGTTACCGCAGGTACATATTATTATATGCTTTATTAGTAAATAATAATTAATTAAATTATAAGTGTAAAGTGCATAGTGTCACTCTCACTAGACCACTGAAAAAGCACCCCACGCTTTTTCATTAATATTTTTATTTACACTAGTTTTTAGTTACATTTTTAAATGCGTGTTTTTTAGTTTTTTTTAACTATTATTTATTTCTTAAAATTCACTAATTCTGTAGGGCCTAGTAAGAATATCGGGATGATTTTTTCATATTATTGCATTGTCTCCGGATCTAAATAAAAAAAACAAAGTTTCAAATAAATCCGACGTTTCAAAGTTGGTTAAAATCATGTTCAAAGATTCCGTTACACGCAAAGATAGATACAACTGAAGCTAATAAAAGTATTAAAAAGGATAAAACTATACAAAGTATGTGGACTACTTAAATATATTTACGAAGATTCTTGATTCACAAACATGAACATCGAGAAGACAATAGACTAGTAAGGTTCGCGTTCCTGGCATTCTACATTAACGTCTTAAAATGAAGAAGCTTTTTTGTTCCTAAATCCATTCCATTAATAAACTTAAGGTTATTATTATATTTGAATCACTGTTAATAATTTTACACCTAATTACTGACTGCAAGCCATTAATGTCCCACTACGGGGCACCTGCCTCTCCTCATAATTGAGGAGCCTAGAGTATATTCCACCACGTTGCTCCAGTACGTCCCCAATTTATCGTTAATGTCATTTTAATAAAAGTAATATCACAATAAATAAGGAAAATATAACATGTAAAAAATAACAACATTAATCAGTGTGAAATAGTTCTTATTGTTACAAATCGGAAAAGCTCGTAACGTAACGCAAGAGGTGAACAAATTTTGTATGCCAGGGCTGTAGCATGAAGACGAGAGCGTTATCTGCGGCACGTTCTGTTCGCCCCCTTCAAGTCCAAAGTACGAGACCAACAATTTTGTCTCTTGACGGATTATAAAATGAAAACGATGTATTGTCATTATATTGAATAGCTTTTTCATTTATTTTGCATGTTTTTTACGGAATACTAACGGATCAACGTCTGTTAAAAAGATATTTGAAAAAAACGATTGCGTTGGAACGCTTTCACTGATAGTAGTAATTTTGAGACAAGTTAAAAGTAACAAATAACAGTGCGACTTGATAACGTATAGGGCTTACCCAATTTTTTTGATAATGTTACGATTGTTGTTTATCTTTAGCCGAATACTCAAATCATGTGTTGTTTTTACATGATAATAACAATATCAGGAAGGTCTTGTTAAGCATCGAGCCCATTATGTTACATGCACTGATATAATTTATTCTGTATATTTATATACTATAACCAGTATAGGCAAAAGTGTTCAGTCTCAAGACAGTTTTATTCAGCCACGCACTAATGAATCAATTCCAGGATGAAGTGTAAATATTCATCGCTAAGTCAAGGTATCTACATTATCTGCAGCTCTGTCATTTTTTCCTTATTTCCCGCAATCCGCTTAGTGCTATCGTCTAGTTACTGTATCGTAACTAATAATAATTGACTTGTTTATAAAGGCTTTTAGAATTACTTAACTTAGCTTATTTTTTCAATATTCATCGATGTAGAAAGCTCGCGAAACGCAACTACATTTAACATACACACGTGTAAACATCTATAAAACATCCATTAAATTAACTGTTAGGTTGAGACCCTTTTAGTTTTACACTGTTACCACCCAGTCCCACCATAGTGGCCATTTTCTATGCCATCATCTGAGTAATTTTGTTGGTATTGGTTCTTCCTGATGGAAGGGTTTTGCGTTTGTAGGCAGTTATCAGCTTCATTGTACAGTAAGACGTTTAGAAAAAATCGTTACCATTCAAGGTTTCTTCTTGCGAAGACGTGGGTCACTTTCGTCATCAGGTGCGGCTCGTTCGTTTGTAAGTCAGCTGGTCCAAAAAATAACAGTTCAAGCATCTCTCTACACATACTAAGTGTAATTATCTGCTTAAAGCTTTAAACAAACACAAATGATGTATTATGTACAATCTTAAGTACGTAATTAGTAGCCTACATAGCGCATTTTTACTGCTCGTTTTATATGTAATTGACGCGTATAAGGATAATCTATTCCTTTAAGGCCACATTACGATAAAGTGATGATGTCAATGAAAGAATTACATAGTAAGTAACTTGTTACTTAGAATGTCTCAAATTCTAAAAAGTTATGATTACATTATTGTCATTATTCTAGGGCTAATTGAAATAAATATAAATCACAATATCATTTTACATCAGAGTAATAAAAGAAAATTAAATTTTCAGATAACTAATTTATTCTGCGTTTTTCCACAACAAACATAAATTGAACACCAACACTATTACTACAAAATTCATGATTGAACTAGATTAGCTTATACCTAACTAAAAATAAAATATAATATTTGTAATGCCCAAATCAACATTTTATAAGCACTTAATTTTGCTGGATTCTATAGTCCTTACCGTGTCATCATTTAAACTAAGGACGTTAATAAGTTGTAAATATATAGTAAACGCCATTAAAACCTTGTAGGGTTTGGTTACTAGAGTTTTCTACTTAACCTACTATGCGGTATTTTAGGGGGCACTAATAGATTACTGTTTGTTAAAAAATCGCTATTCATATTCTTATTTTTATTCGATTTTATTCGCAGGATAAGACTTATAGAATTGCGGTTGGTTTGGAAGTTCTATTGTATTACTACGTATTATGCTAGTCTAATCCAATAAATACCTTATATTAATGACTACAATGGCCACAATATGAATTATTAAGGTTTCCCAATACGGACAATGTAACAGTTTACGAATGTCTTATCCGTTTAGTTCTAATTGCATATCGATTTTGTTCAGAAATTATTATTATATGTTTATCGAACGTTGTCTATGGCTTGACCAATAAACTGAAACTATAATTATCTAGTCGTAGTATCTGTGAGTCATTAATTCCGTTAGTCATGTTTTTCCTCGATGTGTTACTTGTGAAACACGTCATTCTTGGCTAGAAAAAGAATTAGCTTATCTTCGTAAGTGACCGAAATCCTAATATATTCCTAGATAGTTGACTTAAAAATCATTAATTTTTTCATACAGTAAAATCCTAATCCAGTCACTATTTTATCATAAATGACGCGTCTATCGTGATTTCATTTATTAAAGTAGTATTCGAATAGTAATTTATTTGTTAACCTGAAATTTGAAATTTATATGTATCGTTGTTATCAGTTATATCACTTCCGAATTCAATTTCAATCGCTGACTTCATTTAAAAAGTGTATAAACAAATCTGTTTCTCGTTTTCTACTGTTTTTAAGTATTTGATAAGATCCATGTGTTATTGTTATATTATTTTTGTTGCTCCAAGAGAAAAGAACATCTTTAGACATGCATTTATTGATTTCAAAATACTATTGTATTACTGCTATTTAGTAGGTAAAAATCGTTGAAGTTATTTATTTATCATCATTTATCTTCTTGTCTCGGCGATATGCGGTAGAAGTAGAACGTTTGTTTCGATTCTCTTCGTTGCTAGTAATTATGTGTGAATAAAACGTATCTTCGGGTGTTGTTTCAAAAGCAAAAGTTTGATTATGTTTGAAGTTATTTTTGCTATTGCGTCGGGTTTTACGATGCACGTGTAGTTCTACATCTTTACAATATCTTTCGATGTGTTTACGGTTCAACAAACTTTTTCAAAGGTGCATGTGTCTAAGATTTCGTTACCCTTCCTATCTGTAGCTTTGATAAAGGTGCATCATCTCATTAAACGTTGACACCGAATGTCTTAAAATAAACTTAGGGTAGTTATATCTCAGTTGTACTGGACGTGAGTACAATACGAATTAGACCCCAGAGTTCACTGACACGTTGTGTAACTGATACAATCGAAACGCATTTAAACTTAGAATTCAATGTTTAAACAATGTTTTTTTTAATATCACGTTTCAATGTGTCACGATTGGTTGCGTGTTATTGAAGGGGAGGGAAAAAATATAAGTGACCAGTATGGTGGATGATACATGACATTATATACTAGGGAATTTGGGATTTTATAAAATGCAGAAAAATGTGTTTCTCTTATTAACTGCGTTAAGCAGTTTTTTTACTATTCTGTGGTCTGCGACTGTTATTCACGAAAGGTTTTATGGTTTTCTTACAGAGATTGAATTATAAACACTGTACAATAGTAAACAGAATTGTTTAAAAAACCCAATGACCTCGTGGAACGAGGACAATTCTCTCCGGTTAAGTTTCATTGTTGTAGGGAAATCGATTAAAAAAAGTATTCGCGATGAATGCATCGGTGACTAGTGCCATCTACCGGGTACTTTATAACTACTTTGCGTGGCATTGAGTTTGTATTCCAACACAATTTAACGCGCGTTAGAAATGAGAGTCTTCGTAAGCGAATATTCAACGCGCGTTCGTTATTGTCGGATACTGTATATATGAATAAGTTGTACTTTATAAATGTATCAAGCATTGCAGAATATCTTTTTCAACGTAACGTATACATATAAGCAAAAATACTACTTAGTATTCTGTGAGGTGGCACATAAATAAAAAGCATGAACGTAGGTTCGTTTTTCAATAAAGCCGACTTTGACACAAACTTTGACTTTGTTTCAAAATATAGTATCACAATTTTGTTTTTTTTTTATAAAGTCCTTTTCAGAAATCTGAGGCAGATGCGCGATGTTCTCAAAATATATTTAAGTATTTCAAAATCACTGGGTATAACTGAACTTGACATTCACGTAAAGATACCAAAAATTTAAGCAGTCGCATATCTTATTGTTTTATAAATGTGTTATTCAATGGGTAAGCGATGGGTTGAGTTATGACATGTTTTGGTAAATGTTTGTAATACCGTCATTCTAATATGCGTAATGCCTTCAATCGGTTAACAACTTCATTGTACAAATGGACTAACGCGCGTTGAACTTCGTAGCGGTATAGTTACAGTCTTATTATGTAGATGGCGCTGGCTGGATGTTGTGTTGTGTGAGGAGTCTGAAAAGGGTGAGATAAATTATTGTGCATTTTTTTAAAATATGATTATAATTTTATTATGTACCCATAAACTCTTATTTCCGAAATAATTTATTTATTTAGGTCACAGCTTTCACTTGTAAGACTTCTTCAATAACAATAATTTTCTCTAAAGAATAAATATGGAAATAATTTGTTTATTGACAGTAAAATTATATTTTGTCTCTTTTAAGGTATTTTTTTCTTAATTATTAATTGGGAAAACGGCGGTGTTAGGTACTCATTATTTCCCCCAGCCACTTCATTACCCTTTACTGAAATTTACTGTAGGTACCTACTCCAAATCTGGAGTTAAGTTAATGGGAAGGGTTTAAATCTGCGCAGTGCGTTTTTTATTCCGACGACACCAATATGACACAATTACGAGGTTTAAAAAACAAAAAAAAAATTTAAATACTCATTTTACAGTTTTATACTCGGTAATTAGGAATTGCTGGTTTCAATCGTTCAATTTACTATATGAAATATTCTTAGTCCTTATTAATTATTCAAGTTATTTTAAATTTACAAAATACCCTTTATTTGAACACCTAAATATCCATTAGGTATCTGCATGATGTCGTTGTAACAAACACAGAAAGATAAAAATAACAAGAAACACACTGCTAAGTCGTAATAACAATGCCTATTATTAAGACGGTGTTATTACGCTTCATACCTAGATGTATTCATTACGTTGCGAGTAAGTGACTAAGATAATTTAGTCTGCTTTATGAATGACTTTCGCTGCAAGGGTTGTACGGCTCCAACATGGCACTCAGGGGTCCGAGCACGCGCCTGCGCCGTGCGGTGGTCGATGAGAAACATGGTGGAAAATACACCACAAGCCGGCCATGCGAAAACCACGTGTTGCTTACAGTTTACTTCACAGCTTAAAATAAAGATTTTCCTAACTAATTACTTGCATATCTCGTACATTTAACATTACTCTCCAATCGAAAGTGAACCTTATTGTTGTTTTTAAATGGGGACATGTCTGGAATAAATGATCCGTTACAGAGCGTGCACGAATGCGTGCCGAAATGCAACTAATGTAAATATCATTGGTAATTAAAATACATATACAGTATTGAAATCTTAATAGTATACTGAAACATCCGAAGTCTGTCCAATGTATTGTGGTCGTTCGTTCATTCCCTGTATTAGTAATTATTTATGTCACCAATATTTAAATACAAACTGGGTTCGTGCCTGATAATTATATATTTTATCCGATAAAGAGAATGGTCACCCATTTACGTAAGTGGCTACTTTCACCATTAACCGTGGTGAAAAACGATTGACACCGACTTGCAACAATAAAGGTAAAAGTGCAATGCGAATTTGGTCGTATTTCAAGCATAAAAGGCCATTGACTTGATGATAGTTAACAACCTATTCTGGGTAGATATGAGGATATTTTATTTAATAATTAGTTTGACAGGATTTAATTCTTTCATTATTGTCCTATACCGAGTATGTCTATGTATATATATCATAATTGAGCTTAATTTTCGCTCAAATCTAGTAGGTCGATTAAAGCAAGAAATTATTCATAAATATACTTTTTTTTACAATTGACACATCTATTATTTTTAGTGATCCGGAAAAGAAGTAAACAAGTCTTTTTGAGCGATGGTTCTACTAATATCATACCTTATAAGTATAAAAGCTAATTTTTTCGTTATACAAACTGAGGAAAGGCGACAGACAAATATTTTAAACCTTATTTGTGCGTCTTTGTTGGATAGATGTGAAGGATAAACTTGTAACTTACATGTTCAAGTCACATTTCTTATAAGAGCGATGTTTTGTTTTCGAAAAACATAAAATTGGCCGAGTGCACGATGAGGGTTGACCTTGACAAAGAGTGCGATGCATTTTCAACCCTCCAGTGGGCACTCGTGTGATAATATTCCTGAGATCCAGTGGGGTCGGCGGCGGCGGTGGCGAATGGCGATGGCGTCGAGCGCGGGGCGCCGAGACTCCGCCCGCGCGCCTCCTCTGTACCGCTCGAGCTGTCAAACCGCCTGCGACGGGCATTCGGCACGAACGCTCCTGCGTTATTCGCCTTAGCACGCGATCGAATAGTATTGACGGTCAGTGACAGTGTGTGATTTGCTACATTCGCATGACGGAATACAGTATAAAGAGATGAACGGCAGCACGACGACGGTTAACGGCGGTGCCGTCAACGGTGCCAATGGGACTCTTAACGGCATCGGAGCCGCTCCGCGAACTGCAACTCTAGGAACACCAAGTAGTTATGCATACACATCCAGTGGATCCTTGCTCGGTCGCGGCGGTACCGCGCGACCGGTCCCACCCCCGACTTTACCGAAGTATAGTGGGTCATTCAGTGCCGGCAGTACTTTGAGCTCAACAGGACTCAGGGAAAGAGACAGGGAAGGAACAGGAGGATCACATCGGCTGGCCAGTCTGGAGAGGCTGGCTCTACGTCAACGAATTATCGAACAAAACTCTAATAACCAAGTAGCGAGTCTGACGTCCCTTAGCACCACGGCGACTAATGGTGGACCTACCTCTGCTACCGTCACCCTTACCGACACGGCCACTGTGAGTCCCCTTGCTTGCCGTACATCTTTTTCACCCTTATACGGTTCCCCTAATCGAAGCTAACGCACGGAACGCACCCCAAATAGGGAGGTAACGTTATTTTAGTATTGTAAACCCTACACGAAACATAAAACGCTCTAGTTTTGTAAACATTTGTTTAGTGCCATACGTTTCTTCACAGTAAAATACTTCACGCAAATATGCGAATGCAATGCAATTTTTCAAGTGGAATGAAAGCGTAATTTACATAGTATTAAGCTTTCTCGTGAAATACTCATTATTAGTATCATATATACGAATTTAATTAATACGAATCCCTGAGGAAATTTTATATTTTTAAGTTTTTAGATTTATTATACAATGATTAGCACGAACGTTCCACATGATTATGTTTATTAGTTATCATCAATAACATTATACTTTATTGCGGCGTCTTATTAGAAATGTATTGTACTCGACTTCATGGAGTTCTGTGCATGAATCATACTTTCCATTCATTATAGATCACGATTTGGAGTTTAATTCACTTAACGAAATTATTTGTAACAGTAATTATAACATGTTCCGTACTTTACATACCGTATAGTGTAGTAGACATGCTTTTGCTGCTTATCTTATTATCCAAGGAAATAGAGCTTCTTTATTACACAGATTTAAAAATCATTGGTATGAAATATGGATAACATAGATTACTCAGGGTTTCATTAACTATTCTGTCAGATAGATTCAGATTAGATGGGTAACTAATGGCACGAATTTTTTATTCGAATTTTGTATGGTAAATACTCGACATTGCAGACTGACTAATTGCTTTGAACTTTATGAATTCGTCCTTATTGATCGAATGTCAAGGCGTACAAAATTATGAGGGGATCAAAGGAACAAATAAAAAAACAGTTAAAC
>DWJN01001114.1:0-19320 GCA_018248895.1 Carystus phorcus
TTTCAAATCGGTCCAGTAGTTCCTGAGATTAGCCCGTTCAAACAATCAAACAAACAAACAAACAAACTCTTCAACTTCCGGTTGGAACTCATTGAAAGCGATGTCGTATCTTCATGTGGAATAGGCGGAAAATTTCTTATTCGCTATTATTGCATTGTGTAGAGGGACAAAGGAAAATCAGCAATGTTTCTATACTAATAACATCACAATATATTTCATACTAGCGAGTACTATTAGTCAGATATGTGCTAAACGCTATTAAGCTCTAAATCTTTTATATAGAAACCTTTCGTGTATCTCTTACCATTGAAGCAGCGTTCGTAGAAAACGTAAAATACGAACACGTTTTTTTCGCAAAATCGGTAACTAGGAAAAATCCTTTTGGTCACTCTTAAAATTCTATTCTACACATTGCCGAAAGAATTTTTCAAACCGGTCCAATAGTTTCGGAGCCTATTCAATACAAACAAACAATCAAATCTTTCCTCTTTACAATATTAATGTAGATAAGTGTAGAAGTAAATACACAATCCTAAGCCTTCTCTATTAAAAGTAAATTACTTTTAGGTAATATAGACTACCACTTGTGGCCACGGACTGCCGCTGTATCAGAACGATTGTGGTCAGATGTGGTCGCCAATGCTAGCGCAACTCGCTCCGTTTATACCAGATTGGATTCTCACAGGTAGCTTTAGTCATACTGATTATAATACTTACACCACTTACTAGATGGACGCTGTTGGTGATAAGACTGCAAACTTATTCTCCTGCCAAGAGATACCAGAAACACCAAAGATATATAATTCGTAGTCGATATCAAGCAGTCGGAGAATTACCTCATTGCTGAAGAGGGAGTTAGATGGTAGACAGTCCAATTAACTTCAAAATAGTCATTGATTTTTTGTACTGTGTACTTACCGTAACCCATTACTGTGATGCTTTTAATTCTAAATTTAATGGCAATTTAAATCAATTTAATAAAAAAGAAAAATTTGCAGAGTTTCCGATGGAAGAAGATAACTTTTGATTGATTTTCCAGTTGTAATAAATTTATTACATCGAAACACATTAATCTTGGCATATTTGGCTTCAAAAGATGTATTGACGATCAAAGTTTCTTAGCGAGCATTGAACTGAATTCGATCGTGCTACTGAGTTCGCTCAACAAGTATCATTAAATTAGTTATGACAAAATGTTTTTCAACATTAAGATTGATGTTATAGGAATTTTTTAATCGCGATGCTTGTCGAATGAAGAAATTGTATATTTTAGACGCACGTTAAAAATTTGAAGAAATACTTTTGAGATTATATTCAATCAGAGGCCAAGTTTCGAGAGAGCAGAATTTATATTTTTGGCACATTAGCAGTTGTAAAAATAAGTTGTTTTTGTCCTGATATTCTATTTTTTGTTTCGGAGGTAATATAATTGACAACAAAAGAAAACCAAGCGGTATATCCCACTGGAGTGTTGATTTATGTACAGAAGTGATTTTAATTTCATCTTCTCTCCATAGATGGCGTATGCATCTACATGGTGTGGAGGTGCAGCCAATCTGGCCAACGTGGTGCAGCTTTAATCCTGGTCCTTGTCTTGATAAGATTCATCAATAAATACTTGAATGTTCTTAACGCCTGTTTTTTAATCACATCGTGGTCGTGCAACTACAGACAAACTCCAGGTTTAAATGATAAATCGAGTCAAAAGTATCTTGACGTCATTTTATTCAGCTATATATTATAAATTAGATTATAAATATATAAAAAGTATCTTTTGGCATTTATATAACGATTGGGTCGTTCAAGAGGAGAAAACTAGGATATAGCGAAAATACGTTTGCGCTATTACTCCTACGGATATGTAAGAATAGTATTATTTTCTCTAGTAACTTTATTTGTTATAGAAATGCCCACACATTTTCAAAATTCTTTTAAATCATTACGCGTTTTTCTCGAAAGGTATTCCATAAAAGGTCACTTTCTTTGTGTTGTGTCCGGACGTTTTACAGCAGTTCTATAATTGAATTTAATGGGAAATCTTATAGTATTTGAATGACATTGTGATAATTTATTCCCGTGTACATGGGTCTTAGCGGCATTAATATTGGCGCCATGAGCTGTATTTCTTCAAAACACTTCCAGGATCAGTTCCTTGGCGTTGGAGTAAGTGCCGATGACACAGACTAAAGCGCCGAAGATTAGGATGAGGATAAACTTCAATAACCGCCATTTGAGGAATCCCAAGCCAGGATCTTCCCAGTCCAGACAAAGCTCGATAAACGCTGGGTAAATGAAACCCATGTTCGACAGACAGAAGGAACCAAGCTGAAAATAATATCTTATGTTAGTGAAACCTCGTATGTTGGATACCTACTGAAGAGGAATATAATAACGTTTTCTTTAACTTAAATTTAAATTAAAGTTATTGATGCAAAGGTTTATATGAGACTTAATTCGCGTCTCTTAAACCTACACAATTTTTGAAAAGATTTTCTTATTGAAAGTAGAAAGAATATTAAACCTCATGCCAAAATATTCGAGTAGACGTGTCTAATGAAAGTTCAGGATTCAAAGTTGATGATTATTATAAAACGTTTTAGCATCGTAGAATCTAGCTTAAAATATTACCTGTCAGAATGTCTTTACCACATCTATACTAATAAGTTACACGGAAAAACGGTGCAAATATATTGGTCCACAATTCTCACTACAGAAACAACCACAAATAAACCTTGAATCATTCAATGCATAGGAAGTGATTGAGGAAAATATCTGAATTATCGACATGTCATTGCACCAGCCGTCGCAGATTTATGAATGGAAGTTTTTTATCTTTGTTTATCCACTGGTTTTATTACAATTGTGTACTAGATTAGTGACAGCTCAGAGGATTAGATAAGTTTCGTTACCGGAGATCCGGGTTCGAATTTAGGACATGAAGGGACATGTTTTTTAGTACTAACTACTTGAAACTTGCCTTCAACCTATTAATTGCGTACTACTGAACACGAGTCTCTCCTCAATACCGAGAAGGTCTAGAACATAGTCCACCACGCTGTTAAAATGACAATTGCCAATTGTCAATTCGTGGAGGGCTTAGTGGCCAACACCAGTGTTTACAGTTTTATGCTGCCCGAAGGTCTCCGACGTGGCTTAATGACTGCTATCTACGATAAGATTCGGGACTAACGGCTTTACGTGCTCTCCGAAGCAGGAAAATGCTTAATTAATTTTTGCCACTGGCGATCACCCATCCAAATGATAACTGCGCCCGCAGTTGCTTAACAATGTCGATCGTTTAGGATCGACGCGAGGTATCGTTCTATGAGCGCTTTACTTGATCATATAAGGAAAATATTGTAAAGTCCAGAATAATGAACTCGTGACGAGTGAGAGGCAGCATGACATTCATCCGCCTAAGATAAATAAAACATTCACGTTCTTGTGATTTAGCAATTTCTTTCTTGCAGGTTATGAATATCATGAGCTAGTCCTAAACGAGACGGACTCTATGTAATAGAGCCTTAGACGCAAGGATAATAGGTTGTATAATGGCAAGGATAAAGACAGAAATGACGTTTATATAATAATTTCACTCATATGAATATCACAGCAAAAATGTTGGTAAAACTTAGTTTAAATTCTGAACTAAATTGTAGTAAATCACTGTTTAAAATAATGTAATTCATTAGAAAAATAAAACTAACCAAACCGATAAACTTGGAGACGTTGGGGAATATAACAGCAATCATAGTGATGACAATAACAAATATCCCTCTGTAGACACGCTCCCAGATCCAATACTTATCAGGGTTGTATCTCCGTTTAATGTAATACCAGATCAGGTCAAATGGTATCCAAAAGTTCAATGCGAAGGTCACGTAAACCATCAGGATCATGAACACTTTCAAGATAATCGGGAAACTGGAACAACAAAATTCAATTAAATGCGGTACAGTGTCTATGTTGTGGGAAATGGGGAGAACGACAATGACATTCAATGGGCTCTAATTGTCGACCTCCATTGCACATGTTACCCCCTGCTAGATAACGGTCGAGGTACTGGAGGCCAACCAATGGCGATACACTAATTATACACCCACTCAAGAAACTGAAGTTCTAAATGGCTCTAAACCACTGCACTATGTTGTCCGATAGTCCTCTAGGGCATTATAGCACGCAGCATGTCACCTATTAGGTGGACTAAGTACGAGAGGCGTTGAACGAACCTGCCTACTAGTGAAAAAAGAAAGCAGCTGCCAGAAAAGAATGGAAGTTAAGAACCGCTCTGTCAAGAACGCAAAGACTGAGAAGAGAATATCTATCTAAATCTATTGTACCATAGTCTTCAAACATTTTCCATTGAATTGCGCTCATTTCATCATTGGCTATAAATAATGTTTGTGGTTGCTACTTGCCTAGTAAATAGAATGTGATTTTTTTTTTCTTTCTGTACTTACGTTTCCAGTGGAAAGTTCACAGTAACAGGTGACCTTGATTTCTCGCCGAAGCCCCAGTATCCGAAGAAACCTATTGTTAGGACTATTGATACTACTACTGCCATACCTAAAATTGAAAGAAATTGATTCATCTATCTAACATAATTTTTAAGTCTTTATCACTTAATAAAGATGGCCCAACCGTCTAAGTTGCTGGAAAGTTAGACATTTCCAAAATAAATAACTTGTTCTCTTATAAAACAACCGCGTAACCTAAAATAATAATCATTAGGTTACCCCGAAATACTCTTTCAAAATAATAATCTCTTCGAATGAGTACGTCATAAGAAGAGGTAACCCCTTCCGTTACTTAATTTATTGAAAGTATAATTCGATGTTGTCAGGAACGAATACCCACGTTCAAGTGGTAACCCCATCGTTTCGGTAGATAACGCAATAGACGAATAATACTTACAAATTAATTAACTCGTTAAGAGAGTTATACGGTAATGTATGTATATAATTTAACAATGATTTTCTTAAATATCTAAATCCAGACTGATTTTTGGATCTTGATTATGGTAATGTAAAATCTATTAGTAAAATTGTTCGTCTTACCACCAGCCAAAACGATTCCAATTTTTTTAGGTTCTTCCATGGTGTTTTCAATGGCAAGAGTAGCGCCTATACCTTCCATGCTGAACACACATACCCCCAAAAATTCAAAAAGGCCAGCAAAGTTCTTAAAAACCGGCATATCTTGCACCGACATCTTTGACAATGAAACCGCGTAGTAGACTGTTGCACATGCAACAGTTACTGTAATTTTTAATATTCTATATATATACAAGAATACATACATAATAATACATGTTAGGAACAAAATAACCTTTTTATTCTATGGCTTTATCAGAAAGCTAAAATTCACTTTGCTTATATTATACATTTGACGATCAGAGCGTTAACACATATCAATGTAAACGTTTACTAAAGTAAAGGTGTAACTGGACATTAAAAGAAGTTGGCTATATTTATAGTTACATCGTTAAATCTTGAAATTGCAAGTAGAAATTAAAACGTTTCCATCTGGCTCATATCAGAATGGATGTAATATATAACAGTATTGGCAGGCATCATTTCGGTTCAAATTTGTTTTATTAAAAAAACGGATGTTTTATTAAATTTGTACGTAACTTACAGATAAATATATCCGCAATTATTGAGAAGGGTGCTAAATATTTGAGGCTAGTAATCATACAGATGCAGACACAAGGTATAAGAAGTGCAAGTATGAAGAGTCTTATTGGAGTTCCTTGGGCCTCATTTAATTCTTCAGTATTCTCAATTAACTGTTTCAAGCTACGGGAAATCATCACTTGGTACACACAGCATGAACCAAAAAGATCCGCTGAGATTGTGAAGTCCACCGCGTATCTGAAAAAGGAAAAGGGAAAGATGGATTCTTAAAAAACACTAACGTTCCGGTTGTTAAAGTAGATAGCAGTCGTCAAGTTATTTCAAAACTTCCGACACTTCGGTTGGCTACTAGCCGCACTGGTGCAGCATGAAGTATGCTCTAGACCTCCTCAATGATGAGGAGAGATCTGTGCTCTGTAGTGGGCCATTAATGGGTTAAGGGCACAATATCTTTTTGCTGTAAGTCACTAGAATCAGTGTCACCTAATTTAATTTCTACAATATTCGTGCGAAGTTGGATACATCAATTGCTCAGTTTACTTTCCTAAAATTTCTTCTAGCACCTTCTTTTTAGAGTATAAATGTAGTCGTGGAAAATGCCAATCGAATACAGGTCCTTCGACATTTTGGATTAGTATCACCGTTAATGGATTATATTCGCTTACTAAGAAGGTACGTGATATTGTTCATGAAATGACCCTTTTTATTTGGTTAGTTGACTTCCGAAGCTAAATTGTATTACACATACCTAAAACAAGTGCTATATGACCTGAGCTTCTCAAACGGTCCCGTCATCAGGGCGGCTTCAGCCAAATCTGGATAAGACATTGCCGGTACTTGGACTCTGCCGTACATTTTCTGCGCGGATTTTGCAAGCATCTTAAAAGTAGAAGACAATAATTCCGTATATAATATAGAAGTAAATAAGTATATTATAACGAATTTTTACAAGCTCATATAGGAAGATATTTTATAAGCATTCTACATTTTGAACAGTAGTAATTTTAATTGAGTATATTTCCAAGACACAAACTCGTATTGGCGTAAAAAACGTATCAAACCAAATTAACTATTTTCATTAACTCATATACCTAATGTAAAAAAACTCAATTGAAAATCAAGCTATTATAATAATGATTTTTACTTACAAACATGCAATAGCTGACAAATATTCCTAAGACAACTGTGAGAACCAGAGATGTCCAGAGGCCGCATTGCTTATAGGCTTCATGGATAGCCACCACTCCTCCGCCGAGACAACTCTTTATCAAGTGGCCGATTGATTCAATTACACTAAAATATAATTTAAACTAGAAATCACGCAACAAGTAACGTAAGTTTCATTTATTTATTTATTATAAGTATTAAATTAAAACTCCATTGATGGGTATTCGGGTTATATTTATGCTTATTAAATACATCATTACAATCATAATAATATTTAATTTTATGTATCGGACAATTTTAAATTAGTCATAACAACTACTTTTAATATTCAGTTATTGTATATTAAATGGTCAACTTAACATAAGTTAATGCTAGACATCACAACCCCACGTGATGGTAAGTGGTGAAGATGTGTAAGATGGTGGACGCATTAACTTAGTAAAAGCCTATTCACTCTCTTTTTAAAGAATCCCACGTCATAAGTAACCGGGAACACAGAAGCGGGCAAGCTATTCCAATCCTTCGCGGAGCGCATAAAGAACGACGAAGCAAACCGTGTCGGTAAGTAACGTTAGTACAAAATACCACTAGAAACATGGCGATGTCAGCCTAATTCCAAGAGAATATCTTTGTAGCTGACATTTACGAACTTTCGTCAATTGGTCCGAAAATATCCTGTCCAAAAATCTATATTTCGTGAAGTATGCGTAATAAAATCGAATCGATGTTCTGGAAAGAATGCTAATGATCCTTCGCAGTTAGACAATGGATTAAGACACTTAAAATTTTCGGAAATATAAATGTACTTAGTCTTTTTCCCGGGTGGTCTTAGGTCTCTGAAATTGTAATTCTTGGCTTCCTCGCCTCTCGCTTTAATCTCGTACTTGTGGGGTCTCGTGGGACTGGTACTACGACTGATACCAAATGGACGATGCTGGTTAAAAGAGGACAAATTTATTATTATTACTCCATACTCAGACTCATGATGAAAACCAGCTTTCGCTACTTTCTCTAAATATTTATCCCAACGTCAAAAGAAACAGAAATGTAACAGTGATGATTAAATGACTTTCAAAGACCGCAAAGATGTCAAAACTGTAAAACTTAAACTTTGCTTATAAGCAAAACGTTTTAAAGTTAACGCGACACGGACATATATAAGGCTGGAGTCAATTATATGTTTTACAGTTTGTTGATTACCTGTTTCCTATGTATTCCTGCTTCTTGGTTGCTGTCACGACTGCTTATTGAATTTGTATCCTTACGAAAGAACAGAGGGTGATTAACCTTATATAAATTTGGTAATGATTGTTATTAAAAATTACGTAAATTCACTGCCCCTTTGGCCGGTAAGGTAACACTGTCATCTGTTTGCGACAGCAAAGGTAGTAGAGGTTTAAATTTTGTACACATCTACAAAGATTGTTACTTACCGGGGAAGAAACCATTATAGTTCACAAAACAGCAATCAAGTTTACTTTAAGCAACACAAAACGTATTTGCAAAATATATAGAAAAGAAAACACATTTTCAAAAGACTTAGACACAAATATGTAATGTCTAAAAATTTTGATGGAACTTTGAAGGCATCAAGAACAGAAGAATATTTTAGTAAAAATATTTGAAAAGTATTTATTGTCTGTATTCGTATTTTTTAACTAAGACTATTGTTGATAAACAACAATTTGTTGTGTTAAACTAATAACAATAAATTATTATGTTGTAAGTTGTTATTCTAACTCGATACGTAAGGAAATTCATCCATTTTGGGTACCTATAAGAGTACGATGGATTTAAGGCGACAAATCTCCCCAGTTGGGGCTTGCTGGGCCTTTATTCTGGTTAAGTATATTTCGACAACATAAAAATTAAAAAACTGGTTTACCACGATTTACATAGTCTATTGTGATTGTATAATTTTTTTTTGTAAAAATATATTTATTAAATTAATTAATAATATTTAAGTTTGTTTAAATGAATTTACCTTTGCTCATTTAATCCAATTTTCCAGGCCGTACTTATCCGTAGACATTTCATAACAGCCGAGCTAACTGGCTAAACAGCTTTCTAAAATTCAAAACGAAATATATTTTCCATATAATTAAGTAACTAACTATAATTATGATAAATTCGAGAACTTTCCTGCGATCAATCCATTAATGACTAAACTCTGTTGTCGTATTATTTCTACAAAAAGGATATAGATATAGAAGAACTTATTTCTGAGTTCTATGTATTTTATATATGTAATTCATCTGTATGTGTATGTCACTGGACTCCACCAAAGCGGTTGATCTATTGTGATATATTTTTATATGTGGTGTGGAATCGATAATGGTTTAGATTCACAATTGGATCCGATAGACTTCTGTAAAAGTGTTCCTATAAAATATACATAATCTTTAGGACTCTATTATTTAACTCTTATTTTTATTCTTCTCTCTAACTCCTACTCATATTCTAATAACTTAATCTTTTACATAACATATTGTTTATAGTCTACACACTACACAATGAATTAAAACTACAAATACGTAGATTAAACAAAAAAGAAGGAAGTATTTTTGTTTGCATTCCAACTCCGAATAAGGTATTCAAATAAAACAAAAAATTTTCGTGTATAATTATTTACAAACATTATTTAATTTATTTTAGACCAAAATATCACCTTCATCGATTTAATTACAAAGAAGGCACAGACAGACACGTAGTTGTATATCAAATCAATCAATGAAACACTATTTAATACGGTTAAGCAATACAATATTGTAACACACTAAAGGAAAAATAATTCTAATAAAATATGAATAATGCATGTTAAAATTTCACATTTAGTGCCAATAAGACGTTTTTACTTATTTAGACATAATAAGCTATTAAATATATGATACATATTATTTGTTTTGTGTCACTTAAATTACAAATTATTATAGGTTTTGAATACAAATTTTAATTACTTTTTCTGTTAATTAAAGAGTGTCATTTTAACTGTCTGAATTGGTTTTTATAAAATGTATAGTGTCAATTATTTTTTGTAGATGTTTTGTGCAAATCAAATAAACATAAACATTTGTAGATAAAATATTATCCATAATATGATTCGTAATATAATATGTCACTATCGGAAGCACATATTAAATGCTAGAGCTCTACAAATGCAAAAGATCAATGAAGTGTACTTATTTAAAGCGATTAATTTTGCAATTACATTACGTAGCTGATTAAGCACATTATTATATCCATAATTTGATTATTATTAAACAGACACAGGGTAACTTGTACTATATGTTTCATATTATTACAGCAATAATCTCCCTCACACTAACTATTATAACAATAATTTCGAAACTTGCGTGAAATGCGAAAGGAAATGTCTTCTTTTCTTAGTTTTGTTATCAATAAGTGGAGTTTGAATTTAATTTTAACTAAGCCGTTGTAACTTTAAGACTAGTAAATAATAACTATAAAATACAATAATTATAATGATGGAAGATTACGTCCACAATTTATATGGGTAAGCACCTCGTATGGAACTACTGAATTACAAAATTGCAGGCACAATGTAATTTTACACTAGTTGGTAAAAGATTATATAGGTTATATTATAATGTAACTATTTTACTATTTAAATGTAACTGGGTATTATGGCATCTCTACTTGACTGGTATTATTAATAGTCAATAAATTGAACTAACTGTAACGGACATTATTATATATATTATATTAAAGTAATAGGTATATTTCGTTAAATTAATATAAAAAATAATTATAGTATAATAAACTGTGACCTACACGTTACTAAGCGAACGGTAATGACTTATTTACCGCATAAATATTACAATAAGCATTAGATACTATTAATTAATAATAAACTATAATAACACTAAATATGATTCTTAATTACACTTTGGTAATAATTACCTACAATTTTAATACACTTAATTAAAATTAATGTGAGAAAAACAATTACAGATTAGAAATAAACGGAAAATACGTTGCATTTACGCGAATTCGTACTTTAAAGAAAAGCGTATCTTATTAATTATTATAATTAATTTACTGCCTATTATTCCTTGTATTATTAGAACAAATAACTAAGTGTATATTTACAGAAATTATAAGAACTCAATTTAAGTTATAATAAAAAAAATAGCGGTGTAGTTATATGTGGGCGTCTTTGTATTTCATAATAATAAAGCCGATTATACATTTTAAGTAACTTGGCGTTTTTCATTGATAGAATTAGATTTTAAATTTTAGTCACAAAAAATAATAACAAATCATATTTCGAACTTTCGGGACTGATGTTTTGTATAAAATACGTTTCCAAAGATTAAAATTTTTAATTCTTTTAAAATTTTACTAAGTTTTAAAATTTTAAAACAGCGTTACTACACCAAAAAGCGGTTTATACATTTAAAATTCAACACAGCAAAGGTAAACATTACGTTATAACCACCAATACTTATAACACAATCCCGCGCTATAAAGAGCGTAACCTTTGGTCATTGTGAAAAAATACATTGGTTTTTATTTTTTTCTACGCTTTGAATTGTTTTACAAGGAATTGTTGTTAATCAAAATGCATTATAGGTATTATACTATTGCATCAGAAGCTTATAACGTTTATTAGAGTTACAACATTAAAAAAAAACTCTTTTTTCCGACATTAAGTCGAGCGTTTCAATTGCATTTCATCCTGTTGGGTTTTAACTTTTTTGTTAATGTTTAAATTTATTATTAAAATCAGTTCAACGTTTACAAATTTCACGATAAAATTTTATAACTTTTACGACTTTTTTAAACATTAAAATGATTTAAATTGGATGATAGACTAACATCGAACTGGCGATGCCGTCTGTACGTCGATTCCCAACTGCGCTCTCCATAAACGCGGGTGTCAATAAATAGTTACACGTTATTTTTTTACATCATCCGTACAAGAAGATACATGATAGTGGTCGATACGATGGCGGCGGCCGCTGGCCGGACAGAATGTGCATCGCTGCCCGCGTCTCGGAATACTGTGGAATATAAAAAGAAAAATATAAAAATGGGCTTCCACGAACGGTTTTTACTTATGATGTCTGACTATCGATAGTTTTATAAATAGTAGGCAGTATTGTGACGTCACAATACTATCGATACTATCACTACTATATGATTTCAAACTTTTTTATATCGCGGACACTGAACATTTTTAATTGTAGTGGGTACTCATGATCTCTGTATTCTTTTACTGATGTTTGACCCAGTTACATGGATCGTGGTCACGGCGGGACTACGATGGAGGGGGGAAACGGATTAGACGTAAAGTTGAAAGAATTTTTTTTTCTACGTCTGAAAGAATACAGTTCGTGCGTACCTCCCGCTACATTTAAATAGTATCTCTACTACGTACAATTGATTGCAATAGGAGGTCCATACTAGGAGATAGTACTATCGATAGCATGCCTAGTATTTAGATCTCGATAGTATAGTAATCGATAGTTAGACAACGCTAGTTTTTAGCCCAATGTCAACATTATCAAAAAAATATTTAAGCGTATTCTATACACGTTTTGAATGCATTTTGTTTTACGTTTTTCATTTATACTTGAAGGTTCTAGTGACCAAATAACACCGATATAATAATCATTAGGGATATAATTAATAATATAATAACACATTTTAGTATAATTAATGGTAATTAAGACCATCAACGTATCGTTGAGTTGTATGTTGATCGTGCTAACTAGAAATTTAGTATTACTTTTTAACAATAGTTATTTGGATAATTATTATGATGCATAAATGAAAAAAATATATATATGAAAGGAAATACTATTATTGTTCAAATAAACGACTACACACATTCAAACGTATGTGGGCGAAAGTTTTGTTCGAGACTTGTACCACGATGACTTCAATTTTTTTTAAGTTTAAAGGCGTTTTTGCTAGTAAGAGACTGACATCATACATGGGCTCGCTGTGATAGTTTTATGTAACTAGCCGTAAACGAATATACGGGCCACATGATAGTGAGAGGGCACCGTCACCCATTGACATCAGGAACACCAAAAGCATCACAGTTCAGTTTTACAGTTTTAAAAATATTCAAAATCTAACTGTAGAATTGTCATTTTGAACTTTGGCCCGTATACGTAAAATATAAAAGAAAAAAAATTAAAACATTAAAAAATAAACTTAAAAGCCTTACCTGAGGCGTGTTGAATTAACTGGGGTTGCGCTTCTAAAAATAAAATAAAAAATGAAAATCATGCAAATGATACAAAAAAAAATTTAATTGCTTCAAAATGGTTTTTACATTGAAACATGAGTGGCGAATCGGTAGAACTGAAATAGTGGTAAAGCGTCAATGATTATACAAAAATATCCAATTTTATTATATGCGTGCCGGTATTAGACATAGTTATGAAAGCTAGGCCAAACTGTGACTTTTCTTAATTTACACAACAGATACAGTAAATCTCTTTGTTCTCTCACTAAATTCATATATTTTTCAGTTCAATTCCACTTTTACAATCTTTCATATTTAGTTTAATCACTGCATGTCCGTAATCAAATCTTGTCTGTTAAATTTGAGCAATTTCTCAGTATCCGACTGAGCTGAAACTTGGCACACACGTTCAGTTCTGGTGGCGATACATTATAAAGTAAATACCAACATTTTATTCCATGACTATTTATCATATTTACAGTGATGCTATCATGTTGCTATCATGTTCTTTAGGTATGCGAGACATCGAAATTGGGATCGCTCTATTTGTTTTGAATGTGGGTTCTGGTTAGATGGAGAAACCAATGCTTGGGTGAGCAAGTGAAGAAGAAAGTGAAGAACTGAAAGATATGAGGGTATATGTTATTCGCTGCTGTGTCATATCGGTAACATTGCGCAAAACACTTTCGAAGCCCTCTATAATGAGCTCTGGGCGAAAATAATAAAAATTGTCATGCAATAATGACTCAACAGAAAAAGAAAAATGTACAGCGATAACTAAAATTTAAATAAATTAATAGTAAAAAAATAAGCTCTATAAGTAGCTACTCTTATCAACTACCTTTATACTTGTATTCTAATACAGTACAATATGAAATAAGAATACAATATGGAACTTAATATTGACTTAAATAATCCCAATTAATGTATGTTTTAGAAGCTTTTATATCATATAAAGTGTGTATATTATTATAATGAATTAATGGGTATAATTAAATTAAAAATTTATTTTGTTTATTTTAGAGAATTAAAAAAAGGCTTATTTGTTAAATATTTTTTACTATTAATTTATTGGTTATAAGTCGAAGATTGAAAATCGATTCGAATAATGATCGATATTGTCGGAAATTGTTCATATTGTACTCACCGATATCAACGAAAGCAGTGTCGGTTTGCTCGTTCCAACTCTTGTCGTTCCTGACTCTCACACCCGCCTCGTACCTTCCAGCTTGGACCTGCTTGTCCAGCAGGTTGTATATCACCTCGTGTTTGTGGCCTTGCTGCGACGGCAACGGTACGTCTATGGTCTGCCAGTCACTGTCCTGGAATTACAGGTTTGTTAGGAAAAGATTTTTCCCTTGAGTTTTTTTAAGGTGTCAAAGCTTAACCGATTAACCTGAATTGAATGCCATGAAAACATTCTTTGTCATATTATTCTTCTTATTTAAAATTAAAATAAATCAGTCACAGTCCAAAAATGGCTTAGAACATATATAACAAAATATTTATTTTCGTGTTTGTGTTAGTAATTTGTTGCCCTTACTATCCGCGAATCTTTCAATGATATACATATGTCTTCAACCTATTAATGGCCCACTAACGAGCAGGGGTCTCTCCTCATCACTGAGAAGTTCTATAGCATATTCCACCACGCTGCCCTAGTGCAGATTGGTGGAGGGGTTAGTGGCCAACCCAAGTTCCGAAAGATTTTAAGCCGCCTGTAGACCGACATGGCTTGACGACTGTTATTTCCGATAAAAATTGGGACCGACAGCTTAACGTCCCAAAGCACGAAAACACGCCATAATTTTTTTTTAGCGGACACCCATCCAGTTACAAACTGCTTACTATTGCTTAACTCTGTCGATGGCTTAGGATCGATGCGAGCCACTGGGCTATGACATATCTGGGCTGGGGTATATCCCTTTATTTAGTGTCGAAATCTTCTTATTAAATTTTACACTTACCCCGCTGGTGTCTTTGAGCTGAATCTCCATCTCCTGCAGTGGCTGATGTGAATAGACAGTCCAGGTCAGTTTAGGGCCGTCCGCGTTGAGTTCCTCCACCACAGGTCTCTGTACCAGCTCGATAGATTTGTTGTGTTTGCCCAAATGGTTTTCAGCCTGTAAATGAATACGAAAGCATTAGTACACTTTTGATTCATTTTAATATATGGTCTTAATTTGCAAGTGTGAATCTTTTTATCAATTACTACATAGTTCTACCAGGTGCGCGTTGCTACGAATATTAAAAGAATTTAAAGTAAAGCCAGCATGTATGTATATCAACCATGTGTCTAATCTATCAGCAAGCTAAAGACATCAGTACTTTATCTTCTACCATTTCAGAGTCCGTAAAGGATATACAGACAAACATTCATTTTTATATATCGCTCATTTGGAGCAACAATGACATACATAACTGCAAAATGTTAATTTTACACTACGCCATATTTAAGATTTTTTAGGAACACTAATGAATACTCTTAACTGTTCTTACAGCTAATTAATATTACATATATACAATATATTATATTATATAGGGATGATTTTTTTGGTTTAATTAGGTCAGCTTTGCTTTTTTGCAGTTATGTCATTGTAGCTCCAAATGAGCGATATTAAGATAATTGAATTGGCTTGTCGTTTATTATTAATTGCTACATACATATCAATAAGGTGTATAAGGGGAGACTCCTTGAATGCATTATATCAATTGAGCTAATAACCAAAGAAAACACGCCATTTCTCTAAGTCGCTAAAAACTATGTAAGAGGATATAAGTGAAGTGACTTATTAATCCAAAAGATTTCTCACTTCACAAGTGAAGGTTCCGAAGTCATCGTTATCTAAAGGAATGATCGTCAGAGTAGAGTTTTGACCATAGGTGCTGACGGTGTACCGACTTGAGGAATCTTCGATAAGTTGGCCGTCTTTGTACCAACGGATGTGGTTACTGGAATAAATAAAACACAACATTATAAAATAGAAAACGTTAGATCGAATAATAACAATTAAATTATGTGTTTCGAAGGTGTTTTTTTGTCAATGGCTGACGAAATAGACGATCACTAGTCCCGTGGTTAATAACGCCAAAGGTATCATTGATATATTTCTGGTCAAGTAAAACCGGCGGTTTCACATTTTTGTGATAACGCTTAAGGCGTTCATAATCTTGCAAAAAGTTACATCGCCGCCAGTAGTTGTAGACTTTTAACCGATTAGAAAAAAAGGAGGTTGTCAATTTAATTTAATTTTTTCAATTTTATTTTTTTATGCGTGTAGGTACCTCATTATTTTTTACTGGGCGTCTCGTTTCGGATGATTCTTTTTATTATTATTATATTCAAGTTGGTGCTTGTCATACTCCATTTAAATGAACGACATCTGATGAGCAGTTTTTGAGTTGTCCCTAATAATGCGCATTTAATTGATGCGAAAAATGGTAAATGTTCAAGAAGTCTAACTTAGAAAAAGCCTATTCACACTCCTCTTGAAGAATTGAATAGATTCCAAGCACCTCTAATAGGTACATGACGATTTACTTCATCGATATAAGGGGCATTGAATCTAACTCTTGTTTCAGTGTTTAATATAAACAATTCTTGATTAAGAAATTAATATATCTATAAACTCATATTACACTGAATATTATAGGAACGTGCTGATTCGAACCCGGGTCGCGTCGAGATATTAGCATTAAAATCACTGTGTTCATTTGTTCACTGTGTTCTCTCTCTATGTTCTATGGTTACAACGTGTAAATGTTATACATTAAATGTAATGTAAATGTTATACATTAAATGTAATGTAAATGTTATACATTAAATGTATAACATTCTAATTTTCATCTGTCCAAATCAGTCATATGATAATATTTTGTGAATCTCTCGTAACTATTTTGTAAAAAATTAAGACAAAAAACTTACGCAGCATGCTCGCGAATAAAACACTGCAGTACAGCCTCCACGTTGATGGCCGAATTGACGACGTATTTGTGGACATGCACGTGAGGCTTACCTGAAAATAAACTCTTAGTATACAATAAAATCATTTATTTAGGCTTAGGAATTAGACCGTGTCTTAAAGAATTACTTGAATATCGTATACTAAAATAAATACTTTATACTTTATAATAGCGCGCTATCTAGCCGACCTTGTGAGAACTATTGCATTAAGTAAATATTATCACATTGAAGAACGTCGCGTCGTCGCGTATATGATTTTATCAAAAGTTGCATACTCAATCAAATAGATGGCATTGATATTTAATTGTCAAGAAGTAGGTAAGCTGATGATATTCGATTCAAGGCGGCACTAAGTTTTAAATAGATGGCGCTTTTAGATTTTGAAGCAAAATAATTTGTGTGAAAAACACCGTTTTAAAATTTTCGTTTGAAATGTTTAGCCTTGTATATCTTGCAGTTTCAATTTTTTTATGTTAAGCTTATTTTAACATTAACATTCATAAAATAACATTTAATTGTGATGAATTGAAGTATGTAATCGATAAATTGCAATCTAAATAATTATAATGTGAATAATCAAGAAAAAAACCTAATAAGAAATTCTTACACGAGTTACACGACGCATATACGAATTACACATGTAGAAAAAATAAGAGGTATATTAGGTACGCTGGCTGTAAAGTTATATTAAGTGCTTCAGTTATGAATAAACTACTTCACAATGATTCGATTGGAAAATATATAACAAAACATCGCAAAATTTACTACTCGTACGGCCGGTTTCTGAAAGGCTGATCAAGAAAAATATTAAGAAATTCACTGTCAAATCTATTGTCCAACGTCAATTGGGTTGCAGAAAGCATGACTATTCAGAAATTATTCGCTAATCAACTTTCAGAAACTCGAATTGACTTCATGGAACTTTCACGTTAGTATGCGTGTTATATGAACAAAATTTTGACAAGCCTTTCAGAAACTGGCGGTTAATCTACCGAATTGCGATGACATTATGAACACATAGTTCTTGATTACTTACCAATAACTTTAACCTTAAACACTGCTTGAGTGTCGCCGAAACCGTTGAAGGCATAGCAGTAATATCTTCCGGAGTGTTGCTTGTTCACATTTCTGATCGAGACGGAGTTGATGGTGAATTCGCCGTCCTTCTCTTCCATACGTTTGTTCTGGAAGAAGGAAAGAAGACGGCTATTACATTCACGACCATTAACATTCATATAGCGTAAATCAATACAGAAAACAAACAAAACACATTCATAGATCAACGAAAATAGACCAACAAGACGTAGATAGCAAAAAACAAGCGATCAATCACACAGACAGACAGACGTTATCTTCAACTCCAGGGCGTGTTGATAGTGATCATCAAAGCATTTTGGACTTTGTGCTGTTTAATTAAGATACATTTATTGTATAAAGCCGTCTACTTGTGTGGTTTTTATCAATGACGAGAGAATCCATGAATGGAAAGTTTACGTAATAGGACAAGAATACAATGTAATGTTCTATTATAATTTTAAACCATCATTTTTATTCGATATGAGAAATAGAAAAAAAAGGTTAAACATGGAATTTTCTAAATTATGATCTAATTTCAATCACTGGGAGGACACTTAGACACAATTATTTAAATAGACCGATTTCGATGTGGCCATTCACGATCGATTTAAAATAATATTTTATATGTAAATAGTCGACAAACAAGCGTATGATATACCGGATGATAAGTGGTGAGCGTCTTCTATTAACATTAGTTATCCTCCCAATATCAGCACGATACTGACGGCTAGGAATTAAGAAAAAATTTAGGTACAAGCTTTCAAATCCCCAACCGACACACAACGAGTTATTTGGCAGGTGAATCGAACATGAGGATGTAAATTGTAGTAATTATAATATTATAGACTAGCTGTGCCCGCTACTTCGACTAAGTGAAATTTACCAAGAAAGTTATCAGTTCACAGATTTTACGATAATACAATTATATAATAAAAGGAGCTTGATACTCCTCATTACATCAGCTATCTACTACTGAAAGTCCCGTCATTATCAAGCCGTTCCAGATATTTGCCGGAAAAAAAAGACAGACAAAAATTGTAAGAAAATATTTTGATATATGTACCATATATATACACTAGTTGAGCCAGCAGACGTTGTTCTGCAACAATATAACATAACATACCCGGCCACCGGTTGCTGTGACTAAGGTTTACATACTCAATTTAGCAGACTTACTCTGCCATCTGTTAAAACCTTATGGAACTAAAATAATTTGCAATTACTCAATTTTGTCAATTAATTATCTTACACCGCCA
>DWJN01001115.1:0-19315 GCA_018248895.1 Carystus phorcus
ATGTGCCTACCAAAGCACGGAAACGCTCAAGAAATTTTTACTACTAGTGGTCACCCATCCAGGGATCGACCGCGTCCTAAGTTTCTTAAGTCTGTCGATGGTTTATGACCGACGTGAGTCGTCGGGCTAAGAGAACAACTTAACGGCCGTTAAATAGTAAATAAAACATAGATTTAGAAATTCCCCATATAGTCGAATAGATCAAAAACATAATGTATGTAGAATGGGTAATAAGGTTAGTCAATGACTACGACATATTTTTATACAAAAAAAAAAATTAATAACATATGTGATGAGAACATATTTATATTATCAATTTTCATATAGGTATATAATCGTTTTGATTGTGGATATGACAACTCATAAAAGGCTTGGTCTTGGTGTTTTTTTGTGTGTTTAAGTGGATTCAAGGATCGTCTAGATGTACAATTCAACCAGAAAGAAAACGTCTGCCGAATCCGATTATTTGTATATCTATTCGTAATTTGTTTTCATATACCTACTGAATATAATCATGGAACAATTTGATGAAAAATACGATGTATTATACTTTGATTTTCATAGTATTTGTAGGACTCTGTGAAATTGCGATTACGAAAAATGCCTGACTTAAGTAAAATTTAGCATTATATTATGTACTTGCATTTGTCATATTATACATCAATAAGTGTTAGTCACGAGAAATGTGTTGCCGTGGAAAAAATTTGACAGTATAAAATACATTTTAGGATAAATTTATTAATTTAAATAGCCAAAACTTTTGTCTATGATTTTTATTTACCGGAGATCCGTCCTGCGATTGAAATTCAACCGTAACTCATTTGCCAAAGGCTTACTTGTCAATGACACTAAACGTAACGTAAACAATTCTATTTTCTTTATAAATGTTTTTGTGTGCGGGCGTATCAAGCGATCGGTAGTGTGCGTGATCTTTATTTTACTAATTTAATGTGTTTCTAATGCCTATTAAATAAAAATATTAGCTTTCTGCACCTTCATATAAACACTAACTACCAAATTTCGTACATTTGTTTTATCGTCATAAAAAGGGGCATCTACAAAGTTTCGGTCTCTTGTATATACATATATCATAGATCCATTTTGACATTCATATCTCATATACACTACTATTAAACAGCCGTCTATTTATAACCATACAATTTACACAATTTGGGAACTAATTACTTCATTTTATATTAAGTGGTGAGAGAATTGAGAACTGGCTCAGAACTTTAGACAATAAGATAATACGTACAGTTTCAAAACAGAGCTGTCACAAGTTTGTTTCAAGGAAGGAACTTCAGAACGCTTTGTAGATGTCAGGAAATTGAAAATCTCCGCAGCCAACTCAGTAAGCCACAGTAATTTCCGATGTTCTACGTATCGGAATATGCACGATAATTGTATTCGTTTTTCCATTTATTAATGGATAATTTCTTTTGTTGAGGCGCTTAATGATAACTATTTGATTTAATGGATTTAAAATAAATCTAACTATTACTTCCACATTATCACAGGCGTAATATACCCTTGGTAGTTTTTAAGCTATGGTTAATAATCCATTTGGTTTCTTAACAAATTGTGATTATGACTAAACAGAACAGAGTAAATGGACTTTATTGGTTCTAAAGTTTATGGTTGAAATTATAATTTCATGTAAACAGTAAGCAGAGTTATTTTACTAGCGGATGTCTTTGTACAGCAGGTATCGAAGGACGACTTCCTGCCTAAGAAGATCTGCGAGCGGTGTGTGACGCGGCTAGAGCAGTTGTACGAGTGGCGTCAGAGCTGCCTCAGTACCGACTCCGTGCTGCGAAACTACGCCGAGTCTATGAGAATCGTTACGTCCACTATAAACTTCCAGGTAAGTTATATATTGTAAGGCTGTACAAATCACGACAGAACTGCCTGAGCATTGACTATGTAAGGTTAGGTTAACAGTTGTACGAGTTTCGTCAGAGCTACCTCAGTACAGACTCCGTGCTGCGAAACTACGCCGAGTCTATGAGAATCGTTACGTCCACTATCAACTTCCAGGTAAGTTATACATTGTAAGGCTGTACAAATCACGACAGAACGGCCTGAGCATTGACTCTGTTAGGTTAGGCTATCAGTTGTACGAGTTTCGTCAGAGCTGCTTCAGTACCGACTCCGTGCTGCGAAACTACGCCGAGTCTATGAGAAGTTGTTACGTCCACTATCAACTGCCAGGTAAGTTACTCATTGTAAGGCTGTACAAATCACGGCACTACTGCCTCAGCACTGACTTTGTTGAATGACGAGCAGAAAAAATTTACATTCTAAATTCTCTAAACAAATCAAATTATCTCAAATTTAATCAATATAGTACAAGTACAAGTAAGTTTTTTCATCTGTAGCCTAACCTCACAGATAGTTTTAATTTGTTATATAATGCTTAAATTTCGGATAAAATTTATTACATTTTTTTATACGGCCATGAAAGAAGTCTATAGAAGAGTTCTGATCGATTAATTTGTTAGTGCCCAGTGCAAACTTTGAGTTAAAAGGCGCAATTTTTTCACACACGTTTTCTTTATAAATTGACATGTGTTAAGGACTGGTTTACTAAATATTCAGCAGATAAAGATTAAACAGGCGTAAGATAAAAATAACATTAAAAATTTCCTCGTAACTTTTGTCGTATTATCAGAATATCTAAAGATGTGATAGGTAACAAAGAGGGCTTAAAATTTTGCTTACTAGTGGACTTATTTGTGTTAGGAAGTTACTGTAATTTCACATTCACGCAGACGCAACCACGAATAAATTTCGCTAGAGGTACAGATATATTCTCACAACTAGTGACCCACTCTCGCTTCGCTTCGGTATGTATAGTACGTTGTGTACACAAATTTCTACTTTACATTGGAGCAGCGTGGTGGAGTATGCTGTAGACCTCCTCAGTGTTGAAAAGAGATCCGTGCACAGTAGTGGGCCATAAAGGCGAACGGTTATACAGACAGACAAAAATTTTACTGATTGCATTTTTGGCATCAGTATCGATCCCTAATCACCCCCCGATAGTTATTTTGGAAATATTTTTCATGTACAGAATTGACCTCACTACAGATTTATTATAAGTATAGATGAGAGCTAGATGTCGTATAGCGCCTCACACGCCTTTGACAACATTAAGTAAGTCACAAAGATCCAGTATTCAGGTTCTCTCGCGATATTTGCTTTTGACGAAGCAAATAGTGTTAAACAATTTATAACATACATAATATAGAGACATTTAGCGGTGCAAGCAGGATTCCGACTCAAATAAGTAAGCTTTATAAATTTCTTCGATGAACATATTGATTTAGATTCGCACTGTATTCAAGTAAGTTTAAATTAATAACAATACCTGTTATGACACTGTGGGGTCATTAAAATATTATGATCCACACAGCTGTAATATAGTAATATAGATAAATATAGATAATACGATGAGGAGCTGTTGTTGTCTAATATCGGAACTGAAAAGTTTAATCAAAGGACATAACAGATAAGATTATATTAATCGATATTAGAAAAATACAGGAATATAGCAAATAATGTTGGATAATGCTGACTAAGCAAACGTTACGTGTGTAAAAGTCATTTATTTATTAAGGGGAAACGTGATGACTAACCGCCGTTCACAAACAATATTTTGAACTCTCACAGCGCTCCCGAACGTTTAGGGTCATCGGAAAAAAAGTCAAGAGGAGTGTGAATAGTCTTTTATTAAGTTGCGTCCACCATGTTACTATTTATTATTTATTTAAAATAATTAGTACGGCTATAGACCAATTACACTAATTACGTTAGTATAAAATTAATTAAAATTAAATATTAGATCATCACATGTTATAACATAAAATAGTAGAATAATATAGGTCCGTTATAATTTCCATATCAATACACACATATATTACACGTTTACACCACTTACCATAAGGTGGGTTGAGGACATGCGCTATTTTATCTAAGGTAAAAAAAGAATAATTAATAAACAATATTTTAGTGAAATCCATCGTTTAGCGTTCGTCATAATTGTCACATAGGTGGTACCCGGGCGATTTACCGCATAGGGTTAAATCGATTTGTGTCAGAATAACACAAATTAATTAATTTTTTTATTTCTGAGATTTACACCATGCCACTTTCTGTAGGCATCTGAACTGAGGGCCCAAAACATTTGTTCATAACATCTTTAATTTACGTTTAAGAAATTTATGAGTGTTTGCTTTAAGTTTTAACTAATTTTAACTAAATCCTCCATAAATTTCATTTCGCTACGCCAAGAAAAAAAAAGTGGGCCCTCAATCCAGATGCACACTTCTAAATTACATAGGCGAGCTTGAAGAGTTGTCGATAATGTTCGCAAGGAATCCAAACTGACAGTAGGGCAAATTTTGTGGTCTTTTTATTACATTTTATTTCGAAATTTCCCTCTTATTATAATCATTTAGCGCCTCAGAATATAATAATAATAAAAACAACAGTTTTACCTTGTTACTTGGTTTAAGTTCATGCTAGGTACCTACATACCGTCCTCAGGACAAGTTCTAAAAAAAGCTTATTCAAATATAATAGTAATAAGAACTCCCACACTTATACTAGGATTCCCTAGGTGCCATGTACAACACACAATGATAATAACACACACACCCAAACCAAGAACAGAAATTTAAACTTATCATTCAAATTTCTACTTTGCTGGAAATCGAACCAAGGACATTTGAATGGCAGTCCGATATAATGACCATTATGCCACGCTCATATCCAGTATAACTAGGCGTGGACTTAAACTTATACTTAGTTTATTAATAATAACTACTTTTAAAATTATTTTAATTCAATCGTTTTTACGTAATACAAGACACAAAAATATCAAAACCCAACGAATACCTACGTAGAAGTCTGTCTATAAAGATACGTATCTACAGCTATAAAATTTATTACGTTTATTTAAAAAACCCTAATAGGTTATCATAATATGAATATTTTGTAGCTCCAATAACATACATTGTATGTATGTGTCGAATAGATAACCTCCTTTTTCGAAGTCGGTTAAACTTGATAGATGTTGTTTATAAAAGAAGAGTAAAAAATTATGATGCATGAGAATTTTTTGTAACCGATCACTCAATGACTAACCGAGTGAATAATTTACTGCGGGCGCTCACCAATTTCGTAGCTACTAAATTATCTTGAATACAACAGTACGCAAATTTACTATAAAATAATTATCTATACACATATTTTATTATATTTTTACATGAGTAACCAACAAAGGACCGGTGTTAAGTGGTCAACGCTACCTATGACCGACAAAAAGACCGTCATACGAGTATTAGCAATACAAAAATCTTCACCGATATTGGTCGTTGGGTAATTGCCAGATTTCTCATTTTGAGCCGACGATATTAAGCTACATATGCTGACGAGTTAGGAAATATATCCGATGCGAATGGTATTGTTGTGGCCAGCATGTAGTACTGTATCTGCTTCTAGCATTGCTACAACGGCGCGGGGCGATGCACGCGTCGCGACCGCGCGCTTGCCGGCCCCTCCATCGATCCGCGCCGCGCCTGGCCACTATCGACCCGACTCCCACACGACACATCTCAAACAAATATCTACCTTATCACCCACTACTAACTTCCAAAACGCCTCATCGTTCTCAAAGACGAAAATGTTTCGTACAAGCCAATTCAGACCCAATAAAAACGCATCAAGATCCTTTATCGAACCACGGCAATACGCAGTCAGCTACGGGGCAAAGGTAATGAATTGTCCGCTCTAATAGGATAGTCATAAGGTTGTCATCGACACACGATGCGCAATACACTTTAAAATTTGGATATTGGCTACGCATGTCCATGGACTCTTTGTTTTTGTGACGTTCCCTGATCATCTGCGGACGACAGGGTCTGAATCGAATGTATTTACAGCGGTTTCAGTCTACTTGGAGTAGTATGTGCTAGAAAATCAATACTCATCTAGTAAAAACGTATTCATTAGTTATAAATCTTTGAAATCATAGCGTAGGCCGAGGTGAAGGGCGTAGAGTGCATTAGCACACGCGTCGGATCCAAGGTCGGAGGCCCCCAGTCACCCAGCTCGGGGGTACCGTTAACCCTGACCTAGCGCGGGAGGTGAAGGATATTCCTACTACGGCCTCCCGCCCCCACGCGGGGGAATACGGCCCCTGAACATCACTCGCACTGAAACACTTCAAGCCTTCTCCACTCACATGATAGCTGATAAATCTAGTAAATGCAAAACAATAAACATTTCAATGACAATCTCAATAACAATCAATTGAGCTTTGAGCATTACAATTAATAAATAATTAAATTCAATTATTGAAATGTCGCTTTAAAGGGCATTTCGCAATTTCGTTCATTTATCATTAACAAATTCGATGTTACGTTAATTTTACAATCAATTACTGCCGGCAAATACAAATATTTAGGCGTCGTATAAACGAGCAACTGTGAGTTGTACGAGAACCGGGTTGGCGCGACACGTTATTGCAATAAAATATTTTATAACTTGAAAGAAGTGCAATAAATATTGTTAGACAATTTAATGCTTTTGACAATCAAACGTTTTCAGAAATAATGACAAATGGAAATTTTGTTGGTTGTCCGTAGTAACTACGGAACGAACTCCTTGCTAATAGCCATGTGCCTATGAGAGACTTCAATGTACTTTATACTTATTAGCGAAAAATTAGAACCAAATTTATTTAGAAGTTTATTGATGTACGTAACTTTTTATTCTATCACGCTCTCTATAATGTTTTTTAACAACTAAGAGAAGAAATACCCTACTAATTAATGACAATAACACACACAGTTTTATATGTTGTTATAGTTAGCATGTTCGTAAAGTAGATGCAAAAGATTTCACGAAGAAAACTAGACATCACTTCATTTCACTGTTAGAGCTGATTGAGTTGAATAGACGAGATAATCTAACTAACAGTAGTGGACAAATCCTGTCCTAATTTCTAATATTAATTAACTATAAAGACACTAAAAATTCTTACTGTAAAATCAACACCTTTGTTTGCATTATAGTTGTAATTCGACCATAATCATTATTGACAATGCGAGGAAAATGTGTCTACATATTTTTTTATTATTTCCAATTATTTTTATTCATGACGAAGTCTATTGCTACTTAACAAAAAACACAGGAGTACAGATACAGAATATTTAATTATAAATAAATGATATTAATGTTGTATTGTATATGTAATTTAATTGTTAAAGCAATATTTGTAATTATAAATATGGTTGGCAACGTATTGGTGACGTAACATCAAAGGTTTACTGTCTACCAAAGGTGACGCTAACTACTTATTGAAATAAAACATTTAAGAAACAAAATATTTCATTTAACATTTTCTGATTAAAACACATTACGCTAAGTAAATTACAACCTCTTCAACACGGAAAACAACGTTCTAACTTCTACCGATTGGTTGTCAAACGTGACGCATTATAAACGTCGTGCGTTTGGGCGGGCGTTTGGTATCGAGGTGTAGCCGTTTTCTATCCATGGACCCCATAGGACAGGTGCAGGAGAAAAGTCGGATCGATGCAACCGCCCTTAGACTTGCACTTAGTGAGTAGGGACCGAGGAGGGTGCTCGTATTAGAAATGTTTATATCAAAGTTATGGAAACGTTTTTCTTAGCTCCAAATGCGAGAGTGCTAAAATCGCCTGTATAACAAGTGTTTTGTTATATTTCTTGTTTTATATAATAGGCTAAAAGCAATCAAGGGTGGTTTCAATTCAATATAAAGAAGGCTTTAATTAAGTAAGTAAGATTTTGTTTTCTCATATACCTATTTCATAGATAACTGTAACATCGTTTAATTATGTACTTTAACCAGACTAAATAAAAAAGAAAACTACTACGGTTAATATTATTCAATACATTTTTAGTTCATAATGCTAGTACAATAGCGTGCCGCTCGTTGCTAGGCAACCTAATCTAGGTACATCGGTATTGTAAACGACTAGAAGTGACTTATTATGTTTATCAATAGGCAGATTGTGGATCTAAAAAATATTTTCGATCGGTTCCTAAAGATTATTCATATCGGTTATCCAATTAATCAATACACAATACCGCGATATGATAATATACGATTAGTGACGAGTATGCGTTTTGTTTTGCTTTATAAGTGTATAAAGGTTGTAATAATAACTTTGATACCGTTTGTCAGAAAGGCATTAATAAATTACTGCCTTTGCTAATATTCATTATTAAGACAACGGTTCTACATTTTGACATAATTTAACGTAAGGTTTTGTTGTCGGCAATAGATATTGAAACATATTTATGTTATAAAATAAATATATTATTATATATGTTGTCTGTTTGCTATCTGTTTATGCGTTATCATGCGGAAACCTTTGAAAAGATTGGTTGAATTTAAATAGAATACTTACCTTAATTGTAGGAAGAGGATTACTTACCGTGGATTAGGAAACGGACGGTAATACGGATCCTTTAATATGAGATTGTGATAGGTTTAATAACAATAATGATAAATATTTTTATGCGTCAAAAAGAGTAGGAACAAACAAGAATTTTAAAGGCCTTTGTTAGTTAGAGAGCAGCATTGATTTGTTTACTGTGATTTACGATTAAGATTATAGATTATTTCGGTACACATTTTTATAAAACTTTCTATAAATATTATCAATAAAGTATCCGGTATGGATATAATTTATAATCAAATATTAGTTATATTATTTTAAAATATTTTGGTTTAAGAACTTCCCTTACTGATTTGTAGCAAGAATGTAGTATTATTAAATATGTATTTCGGAAAATCAAATAGGCCAGAACGCAATACAAAACATCAATATCTGCGCTAAAACAGTGAAAGTATTATGTATATATGTGTTGAGACGACGCACTATCGTATTTACCATTGGATTCAAACTCACTCATATTAATTTTTACCCTATCCGTAACCCCTGTTTAGGTAAGTTTGCTTTTAATCAGAGCGCGAGTGATAAGACCCTTTCCGACCCTCACTTGCCGTATCTTGAGGGGTCCTCTGTCAAACAAAGGGAAAGCGAATTCAGATCGCTGAAGCACGCATGCTAATGTGTAATCGCAATTTGAATATCGCATGCGTGCAGTTTCAACAAGTCCCTAAATCTTTGGAGTATTGATCTATTTTAGAGGGAGCGTTCTCTGTGGAATGTCTAATAGTTTTCAAGTCAGATAAAAAATGCCATGAAACTGACTTAAAATTTTATACAAATATACCAATGTTTATTGTATTTATATGTGCGTAATAATATTGACGAATTTCTCCAATAGTTTGTTCATTATATGTTAGAAAGATTTGAAGGTAAACCAAATACACGCAAATATGGAAAAGAAAATCGTGGTTATAAAACGTATAGAAAATTCTCGATCGTCGACTGCGACAAACTATGCAACTCAGTATTTTATTCGACTATGACTAAGTTCTACTAAGTACACTTAGTGGAAATATGTTTCCGTTTCCTTCGGTCATTGAACCTGCCTCGTGCCGATTTCGAGCAATTAAGCATAGGGTGTTCTACGTGTTTCGGTATGACGGGCCTGGGGGACGATCTCACTTTCTGCGGGGTGAATGCACTGGGGGTGCGGCCCTGCCTCCCTGCCCTCCGACCGCATCAAAGACACTCAATGATGACATAAGTCATTATCGTAGTTCACGAAAAAAAACCTTTAGATATTTTTGTGTAATATCGAAAAATATTATTGAATAACAGTTAAATGAACGATAAATATAAAAGAATGCTTAATAATTCAAATTTATTTATTACTTAACGTCTATGATCGTAGAAATTATGATGTTTAAGGATTTATTTAATACCTTATTTATCTTTACATTGTACGGTGCACGTTAGAGAAAATTTTGACTATTATTATGTATCTGAAAAATTGTTACAATCTCAGAAATTATGTTGTATCACGGAAGTAAAGAACAGTGTTGGAAACACGACCTATAGGAGTAAAGCCATCAATTAAGTTGTCGACAATTTCTCGTTCTATATCCGTGTTCTGTGTTCGTGACACTATTCATTTGTCGTAACCTACGTTTTCCGAATCCAAACGTAAATGTTGAAAGTCATATTATTATGTACATTTAAGTAAACCAATCACGAACATCGTTATGGTTTCAAGCTATTAATGGCCTATAAGGCACAGGTCTGTCCTCATCGATTGTGAAGGCCTAGAATAATAATATATTATCTCACTCCTAGTAAAATTTTCCTTTTATCGGACATCTTTTTTCCTATGTTATTTATATAAATGAAATATCAATAGCTTATACTTATAAATAGGATAACTTTGGTGTAACGGAAGTGTACTCATTTGTCGGCAAATCATTAAATATATTATTATGAATCTTTTGTTATATGAATAGTAGAACACCCATAAACATTAGCAAAATGTTTTCGATTTGTTTCATTTTTTTTATTTGTTAACAGGATGGAACGGTTAACATGGATAAAATGACTGAGGCTCAGAAGACTGCGTATTTGGAAGCTCACGTTGCAGTTCAACAACATATGGCCCAAGCGGCTGCTGCCGCACGACGTGAGCAACAACAGCAGCAGCAGCAACAACAACAGCAGCAGCAACAACAGCAGCAACAACAGCAACAACAGCAGCAGGCACAACAACAGGCACAACAACAGGCCCAACAACAGGCTCAACAACAGGTTCAACAACAACAAGCGCAGCAACAGCAGCAACAACAACAAGCTCAGCAACAACAACAGCAACAGCAAGCCCAGCAGCAGCAGCAACAACAGCAACAGCAACAACAACAACAACAGCAGCAGCAGCATCAGCAACATCAACAACAGCAGAATAATACCTCAAATAATACCAATCGTCATCATCAAGAAATGCAAGTTAGTGTAAGTACGGAACGTATAATTCTTTTTCATTGACATTCGGGTGCATCATAATTCTTCCTATCATAATAGCGCTAGAATCGGTGAAATTCGAATAAAAAAATGAACATAAACTTCTTTGGACTGTTGTAGCAGGTATTACTTAATAAGGTTAGGTTAGTTCATTCAATAAAATTTGAACGCCCATTGCTGGACGTAAGCCTCCGCTAATTATTCTTAATTTAATACATGACAGCATAGCCAGTTGCACATGCGCAATGTGTATATTACGAGCAACATGTACATATTTGGTTTGGATCACTATGAATGTATCTACAACAGCGTATATAAGTATATATTATGTCAAATTCTCAAAATTTCTATAGTCACTGTATTGGGTGTAACGTTTTTGATGATACATCTTGTTATGGGCCATCATTTAAGTTTGAGCGACATCTGACGAGGTGATTTTGAATTACCTTTAATAATGCTTATTTTACTTTTTAATAATTTATTGTCGTTAAAGAAAAACTTCTCATGTTTTTCGATTTACCATTTACTTGCAGCAGGCACAGAATGGAAATGCTCACCAGGGCCACCCCTCACCACCGACGGTCAGTTCAACCCAGCACCACTACACCACTATTAACTCACCAATCAAAGTACCCCAAGTCAGCTCTAGTACTGGCGGACCCGATTCAACTTTCACTGTCCCCGATGACGTCGGAATGGGTTTTGAAGGTGGCGTGCGTGTACTCCAAAGCCTTGGGAATTGGTAAGCAATTCTGAGTGATCATTATGAACTATTTCATCAGGTATGTTATTTTAAGGACCAGGCTGTACAGGATTTTTTTCTTTTTAAGCCGTGTTGAGCTCTTGGAGTGGAAGAGTGGATTAATGGAAATGTAAGGGACATTTTTTTCTCTTTTTTATGAAAAATTAATTGGCGTACGAGTTTGCAGTCCATCTGGTTTTGATTGATTACGTAGCAAAAATTATAACTTAAGATTAACAGTTACTACTAGTTGATAACAACTTGCATACCAGTACTGCATTTACTCGTGAAATTTTATTATTTTTTCGAATTATTTAAACATGAATTTAACAATAAAATATTTTTATAATATTCCTTGAATAAACCTCACGAGTTTATCGATTGTAGGTCACCGGAAGTGGCGAATAATATCCCAAGGCCGAATTTGATACCTTTTACTGAACCATACGCAGAAGGTGGATCTATGCATCCTGGAACGAGGCTCAAAGCGCTACAAGGCACAGTTGTTAGAAAGCATCCAGCGATCAAACCGACAAGTTCAACTAACGAAGGTGTGCCAGTATTCTGCTTACCTTTTACACTTTCAATCTATTCGGTTACTGTCAATATTCTTCTAACCATAATTCTTTCAGTTATTGTTTCAGGAAGCAAAGCTTTTGAGTGTACTGTATGTGGCAAAGGATTGGCACGTAAAGACAAATTGACAATTCACATGCGGATACATACAGGTGGTTTTATACGTAATTTCTATTAAGTTTAATATTTATAGCTATTATTTTATACTTAAAAGATTTTGCATGTAATTGTTACTCTTAGAAGGTGTGACTATTTTTTAATCTTTTACGTATTATTTGCAGGAGAAAAACCTTACGTATGTGAAGTTTGTAACAAAGCATTTGCCAGGAGAGATAAACTAGTCCTTCATATGAATAAATTAAAACACATTACTCCATCAAATATAGCTCCTTTAGGAAAACGAACTATCGCAATTCCTCGTAAGTATTGAACGCATTATATTTTATACATAAATTTTCCTTGAACTGATCGAATACATAATAATGATAATTTATACTGTTTGGATGCTGTTCTTAAAAAAACACCCAAATATAGTTTAATTAAATGTACGGATTTACGCCATGTTTAGTATTAAACTTAGATGATGTGAAACCGCAACTAACAAAACAAGAGGACACAAAGCCGAGCCAGGCTGAAATCGCCGCAGTTGCAGCACAACAGCAACAGCAACAACAGCAGCAGCAACAGCAACAACAGCAACAGCAACAGCAGCAACAACAACATTCCCACCAGCAGGCGATTCAGGTCTGCCAGGTACCTGGACACAACTTTACGGTAAATTCAATTGAAAATGTAACGCATGGTTACTTAGCATCAACCATTGTCAACTTTGGTTTACGTTTTTTTCGCATGAATCGTTTCTTTCAAGATTTGCAATTCATGTTTAATTTAGCTGTGCGTTATTTTTCAACTACATACTTATAATGTAAGTGTTAGATTGTAAGACTTTTCTTTCCTAAATACTCATGCTTTTTATTATTGGACATTATCTACCTCTTCTTAACGTAAGTTGTAAAATTCACGCAATACATAGATTGATAGAACAATTTAATTTGCTACGTTTCAATAGATTCTTGGTTTGCATTTTTACATCTTCATTCATTTCTACATATTTAATTGTTGTTTTAGCAAATGTAATACTATTAGGCTCTCATTTTGTTTCTATAATAATTAAATATTGTTACAATTTTTTTTTAATCTTGTGGTATTGTAATGTAAATGATGACTGAAATTTGTTATTAAAAGTACACAAATTTTATATGACAATATTAATTCTTATACAACTCGACTTTCAGAACACAAATCTAGTGCACACAAGTGCAGCAACGGCAGCAGTGGCGGCAGCTACTGCAGGCATGGTGGTATCGTGGTCCTGCGAGCTGTGTGGTAGACTGTTCGCCACACGTGACGAGTGGAGTGCGCATGCGAAATCTCACTTGCCAGATACAAAAATGTTGCAAGATAAAATGCAGCAGACTCAGCATCAGGTACTTGATAAATACATTTAAATTCTACGCCCGTCAGCCACAGTATTGTATAAATACCATTGTCGTATTAGTATGGAGTTTATTAATATTGGATGCAAAACTCTGATAGCTCTTATTTATCTACTTCTTATTATTGAGAATTTAGTTATATGCATAATAGCTGCGTTGCTACATAATAATAGTATTCTTGTTAGGTGTAGTAAGTTCTGAATATTGACGGCGTTTAATATTGTTTTAATTAATATTATGAATTATATCATACCTTCAGATAAAAAGTTTACCTAAAAGACTGACAATTTGTCTTAATGTGTTGTTGATATCTAAATAACTATAATAAATATCATACGGAATATTATTTACTATTCATTAGTAACGTTCAAACATTAGGAACCAGCTATCGATTTATATCTACATTGATTCCTTATACTCATTAGTTCTGTAACATTTTCAGCAACAAGAAAAAGTTCATCTATCAAATCAGGAGAAGCTTCAACTGTTGCATCATCACAATCAAAATCAGCAAATACTGAACGGTCACGGCATCGCCACGGCTTCTGTGTCCACTGCCACCGTGGTTAACGAGGGTAGCGGCGGTGGCGGGACGTACTTCACTCACGGTCACACACACTACACGCAAGAGAGGCAACACACACATGCACACCACCTATGCCTCATGTGCAGACAGGAGTTCGTGAGTAAAGCGGAATTCATGTTCCATGTTCGAGGGCATTTCGAGGGTAAAGTGAGTGATATCGCCGCTGCTGACGTGTTGGCGCGCTCGTTGGTCGATAACTCTGGACTATGCACCTGAGCCGGGGCCACGCCCATCGGCGCGTTCCCATCAGACGCCTGCGGCAAGGCCATACTGCACGATGACACTATCATGTTGAAGTTTTAAGAGCTCAGTGACGTTTCTAAGTTACGAGTACTTCGATTTGAATGTCTAATAAGTAATGTGATCCAGTAGGTACGGTTGATTTTAAATTATTATTATTATGTTAGATTGTATCGTTCTTTTATACGTTCCCGTATTTTGTTTTGTTTTTACTTGTGACCGTAAAATGTGTAAATATATTCGCTCTTCAACTTTTTTTGTGGTGACGAGTGCGGCAATTCATTTAATCATAAAGCTCATTTATTAATAATCATTTAACAGAAATTTATATTTCATATTGTTTACTTAATTAGGAATTGTTCCAGTTTGATCATTTATTTATATGCAAATTCCAGTGCTATATTATATTTTCTTTTCATTTATAGCTTTTATATTAAATCCTTATTTTATGCGGCTTGTGTGTTTAGTTAATAAGAGACTAATATTAAGAAATAAAGGACGTGTGGAATCTAGTCATTTGGTAGTTTAGTCTAAACAAATAGCTTGTAAAAATTTAGAATGCTTCATGACCTATATTAGATAATTATTATAATTTGACATGCCCAGACAAACTTTAGCAAGATTTTTGTGATGTTCAATGCATCTTCAAATTCGACTCAAAACGCCTCTGTAATATTGTGTTTAATCGATAGACTGAATAATTTCGAACAATTGGTAAACTTGATTTAAAAATTAGAAATAGTTAAAATAAATATTATACCAAGCATCATAATAAATGCGAATTAGGAAGTGGTTGGGTTACTCTTTATAATCGAAATAAAAGACGTCGCTAATTTGGACAAAAATAAATTTTTTCCTGCAATAATATTGCTCCTATTCAGGTTAGGTCAGGTCAGGTTAAAGAAATGCATGAAATCCTTAAGGTTAACTTAGCCATTTTGTAAAAAACAACACTTGCCATTGCGCCTTTGTGCTTACAACTAACACATAATACGAATCAATATGCTTTTACTTTATAGATTGACAAATTAGTTTTAATTTTATTTCAATGCCATAGTTATGAACCACGGTATAACGAGAACAAAATAAATAATCTCAACCAAGTAACACGTTTGTAAGTCATACGATTATTGACAGACGAACTAATGTCTATGTAAATATTAAGATAATATAAATGTAGTCAACCTATAAGCTAAAGGTCATAAAATGGCGCTAAGTTGTATTCTTCGAGTTTTAAAGCATACAATTTTAATAGACAAAAATTGGAATAGCTTATATAAATATAGATATATAATTACTTAAGTTAAGCTGAGAATTAGTAAGAAGATATTTAGAGAATGTGGAGTGGTCAGTTAAAATATAACTTCGACGATGAAGTTATAAATAAGAATTTTCTTTTGTGAAATCAATAATACCAATTGTACCAAATTTTGTTATTTATGAAATTTTGTATTTTAATATCTACTTAATATTGTTTCCAGAATATTCTTAAAAGAAGTTGGAATATAGATAAATGTATTGTGCAGTTTGTAACCTATAATTTTTGTGCAATAAAAATATGTTTAATATTTGTTTGTTAAGTAACAGACATGTAAATAGGTAATATAAACTCCACGTCGAAGATATATTTTGACTTTAGATAGTAAGGGCGCCATACTTAATCTATCCCAAAATAATTGCTATACTATGAAGAGGTACTTTATTATTTGAATTTGAATTTGACTTTGTACATTTGAATTTGAACGTTCTTATGAGATTTTAAATTACGTTTTTATTGTATATCGAAGCAATTCATAAGATCAGACTTTTAAATAGACATAATCGGTGTCGATCATTTGAAAAAAAAAAATTATACTTACTTATATACACTGGATATTAATCTCTGCCTTTTAATAACCAACAAAGTTATTACGCAGCTAATATATTATAAGGTAGAAATTCAATATTATTATTGTTTTATTCAACTTCTCACATAATGTTTGATCTGTTAAAGCGTTAGAATAAGGATATAAAGATTAAGTATTGGTGAATATGTGTAAGGAATATTCAGAGCACGATGGAAGTTACAAATTTGAGTAGGTATAGGATCGTTTGAGTAGGTTCGCTAATGCGGAATAGGAGGGACATGTATGCAATACATTGTAGTTTTACCGTTTACGTCACGTAGATGATTAAAATAAGTGTTATAATAAGTGAGATAAGGTTCAAAATTTAATTGATATGTTGTGGCGTGTCGAGAATGAATGACAGATGACAATTGTCATGATTTCGTTGCGATAATGACAGACGTTTTATGGAAAGTAACATTTTTAATTCAAAGAAGAAATCTATCGTGATTAAAAAAAAAGCATTTATTCCATGCTAAAATCAATTGTTCAGTTATTCAATGTTCCTGCTTTACAGGATAGATAATACAAAGTTGGTATAACTAAAATGAATTAACTAAAATTGTATTATACTCGTAATAAGCGAACAAATGAAATGGCCAAATTATAATCGTCATAAAAGCGCTACAAGAACATACAGGGTTACTACTTGTATGACCCGTTACTATCTAATTAAATGAATTGTAAATAATTTTTAAATTAGCTATTAAGCTTGGTGTGATTTGGACTTAGCCGCTAGTTTAAATAATACCACTTATGAAAATTAAACTGCCAACTGCCACAATAAGGTAATAACTTTGTAAATTAAGTATAAATACAAAAATTGACTTAATATTATAATAAGTACATACTTCAGCAACGAATCGTAATAATATCCATCAGTTAAATATTATATTATTAATATTTAAGATGTTCTTTGGTTATTATCAATATACTAATGTATACCAATAGTTGTAAATAGTTTTATACATGAAAACGAGCCGCTTTTTCTACATTTCTACAAAATATACATAAACACATGTAATAGTATCAACTAAGAGTAAATTATGTAAATGTACCACTGATAATTGGCTTTCAAAATGATCTCAAATGTCTAGTCGTGTAGTTATCATTAATAATGACCAAAATAGAATCGTAAATTTTATTGTAAATATTTATCTAGAAATGTATAATGTTTTAGCTTCGAATTTTAATTTTGAAGATGGTTCAATTCTGCTCTCCTTTTTTATACGCTTAATATTTTGTTACGTTTAATATTGTTTTTATTTTTTTATAATTTATTTCTTTCTTTACTAAGTTTGCCTTGTTATAATGAATTTTAATGTTTAATTAATCAGAATATATTGTGAATACAATCAATATAAACGATTAGCTCTTAGTAAATTTTTAAATTAAAATTTTTACGCGCTAGAATATGTTTATTACATACCTACAACATAGAATAAAATATTTATAATTCATAACTTAAAGAAAGGCACTATTATTAAAACCTCGTAACACTAATAATAATCTGGTGAAATTAATTGTAATCGGGTACAAAAATATTAAATTATGTTACAATAATTGCTGTAATTAGCCGCAATTAAGCTATAAAAACCATTTTGTATAAAATTTTGCCAACCCATTCACTATTTGAAATAAGAGAAACCTGTTACTTAGGTTTTATTAAACAGAAAATGTTAGATATATAAAATAGATAAGACTTTTAGTTTGACACCTTTTACTTTTTATTTTCACCAAACAATTTTAAAAGCAATAATTATTTGGCGCATATCGTTAACGATGTCTAATGTATTGTAAAATAAATTGTAAATTATGTATTAGAAAGAGTTGTGGGAATAAAAAAAAGAGAATATTATTTTATATTTTTCATTTTATCTTTCGGTTAGTTTTATTTCCTATTTTAGACGAGTTACTCGGTAAGTGGTTTACGTTGCTTATTGACATCAGCCTACGACATCACTGCCGTATTCCGGCTACATCATCGTCAAAGAAAGAAAAGAAAATAAAGAAAGAAACAATTATCACATTAGCTCTCAGACGGAACATTGGATGGCCTCAGACTCAAGCAAAAAGGTATAAGTGGCGGCGAGCTTCATGAAAAGAAAACAATACTAGTCCAGTTAATGACTTATTAGTACCTAAGAATGACAAAGGAAGCCGGTTAAGTTAGCAAGCAAGCAGATCGGTTTTGGTCGGGTCTTACGATACCCTTGTCTGCTGGTGTTGGATCGGGCATTCTAGACCGACTCAATACTTATTTAAACAAGTGACTGTAAATAAAAATTTTAAGTGACAAAAATATTTAATTTAGGTTATAGTATTACTAAGTGAGCGATTGACTGCGAGCGACTATAAATCAACAGAACAGCAAATTATAAACACTAATTTGAGTTACTTAAAATACAAAACCTAACCTAACCTAACTACTCTCTGTATTTCCAGTCGCTCTGATAAAGTCGCACGGTTAGTTAATTTTTCGCTTACTCAAATTCATACCGCTCAAGTTATGAAATCAGTATGTCATCATTAGTCACTAAGTATATTTATATTCGATCGTTTTATAATTCCCCATTTAAAATTATTAATTCAGAGTTTGTACTACGAGTATACCTTGATTGTTGAAATTAAGCGTAAATCAATATTGAATTTAGCTGTGCAAGCGTAGACGCATTGTTACCAAAACCGAACAGTTGCAAGAAACCATTGCTGTCTGGTCTCGGCAATTGGATGCAGTGGCGGGGATACAATCCCCAATTCCTACCTCTGGGGACTGGTGCACTTGGGTGCTCGTTTTTGGGTCGCAGACCTGGCGGCTTACGGCGACATACCCT
>DWJN01001116.1:0-19314 GCA_018248895.1 Carystus phorcus
CACCGCCGCCCTGCCAGTCATAAAAAGAAGAAAGACTGTACTGATTCTTACACCCCCAGGCGAAACATAATAAACTATCGCGGATGGGCTCTACAAAATGGCACCTAGACAGGCAGACATCACGAAAAGATAAAAAAACTCAAAGTTTAGGCACCGTTTCATAAAAGTAAGCAACAATTGTCATAGATAAAAATAACCAGTAAGTTAGACAAAATCACTAACTTGGCTTATAGACATATAGAGATCTGTCATAAACGTATATTAACAAACCAAATGGTCTAATATATGCCGACACGGGGTCCGTTTAAAACATTAGTCAAGCACATTGATAAGGAAGCGGAACAAGTAGCGTCGGAGACGAACCGTCTGCGCAAACACATTATGCAACTGAAAGCAAACACGGGCCCCGCCCGGGCGCTCCGTGCCCAGACAAGAGAAGATAGTAAACAGACGACGACTATTTGGCAAAGCATTGCACTTCCATGCACTGAAAGAAATTGCCGTGAAAGCATATTTCAATCTATCTTCAACTGCTACTAGGTAAAAGAAAAATACTCAGCATTAGTTTGACATCGAATGCCAATTCACGAACCTTCATTACGGTTGTGTATTACGTATTGACAGAGGGGTATTGATCAACCTATTTATCGGGCTGGACAAGGTTTAAGAACAACAATTTGTCTAAAACTAAGGACAGTTGGTGCAAAGCGCTTTCACACACATTTGTGAAGTCGGGCACCTCATCGAGTATCTTTCTTGCTCTATTGATCATCCGACACAAATCGTAGGTTTAAAGCGCCCATAAATGTTTATGCAATAACGATCAAACATTAAATTTATTCCTTCCTCAGGCCTTACAACTGACACAAGTCGTATATTAAAAATGTCTGAAACGGTCTATTTATTACGGCTAGGCGGTGTTGCCAACGAGTGCAAAACAGTCTGAAAGTCATTTCAAACAACCCGAACTGTTCATAATACGACTAGCTGATCAATACAAAAATATGATATTGCAGACGAAAAACTTATAAACGATAATTTTACATGCAAATAATAATTGATTCGTCTTAATACAACAGTTCATCTCTTTAATTTACTTGAAAGAAAAATAAATTACCAGGCATACATAAATCGTGTAATGCATTATCCAATAACCGAGAGCCAGCAGTAGTAAGGTAGTGTGGACGGACCGACTGAGCAAACAGATTGTGAAACTGGGAGTAAATATTGCGGCACTTAGTAGGACTCGAATCGGGTTATGGGAAGTGCATTTTATGACGCCCAAATATGGATGGAACAGGTTTCGATCCACAGTATGGAAGGCTGCAGGTTCTGATAGATTATTTATAATTGTATTTTTGCAGAGTATTGGTCAGGATTTCTAGTAAATTACAATATAATGGGAAAAATGGACTGTTATGGAGGTTTTCATTTAGACTGGCATTTCTAACCATGGACGTAGAAAGTGTTCATATATCAATAAAAATGCTATTCTTATGTTAAAAGATTATCATTGTATTTAGTTATTTGAAATATCATTACGAATTTAGGTTTTACTATAATTATAATGTTCTTCCTTAAATTTTTCGGTTAAGCCATATTGATGGTGCCACTTTGCTATTCTACTCCTTTTAACGTGTGAAAATGTTTTTAAAAGGTATTAAGGTCCCACCAGATTTAGGGATTAAACGTTGTCGAAGTCGCCAATAAAACCAATACATCTTGTGATTTCAGAGTTACATCACCAAGTGGTTTATAAGTTCTGAATATAGATCATTGTAACTTGTCTGTTAGCGCACTTACTAAATCTAGTGCTGACGTCATCGGACAGAGCTGAGTGTCCCAAAACAACCTTAAAATTCACTTAAGAGCTACCAAAGAATTATTATTAAGTTTTATTTATTCCCTCTTTCTCCTCCTTGCGTCGTTATCCCAATGCTGAGGGTCGTGACCTCATTCATGACATTATCTTATTATTATTCCCTCTTGAATGATACCAAATATGAGAAACTTTTTATGCAAATAAATACCAATACTGTCTCGATACAACCTGTTACTCAATGCCCACAGATTAGGTAGAACCATATCATATTTGATAACTATGAATCACGTATTATAATTAAAATTAGAAATGTTCTGATCGTATCATAACACAATCGTTGATTTTGTTATAGACAGTCTATTGTGAGTACTCCACAAATACACGAAATCAATACGTCTGCAATCGGTGATGTTTACTTAGTCTATAGCAATACGCTCGGGCTGTTGCCGAGAGCTGATTGGAGCACGCGATGTTTGAGTTAGCTATTCACAGGTACCCTTTAATGAGTTCCACGGAAATAATATAGGGCTACGATGAAAGGGTCGTATACGTATGTTATGTCAATGATACACGTATTGTACATGTTTAACATGAAATTGTATGTTCTGTTTTAAACTGAGTTACATGATGATGAAGATTTCTGTAAAAAATAACATGAAATAAAGCTTATTCATTCAATGTAAAATAATGTCCGTAGAAAATAAATGCTCACTCAACGCAATTTATCTTGTGAAGACCATAATCAATATAATACAACTGGAGTCTAGCAGACCCGCGAAACTTCGTGTCGCCTAGCATTTAATGATAACTTAATTAACTTAACCTAGACATTTTTTTATAATAGTTTTTTATTTACGAATATCATATTTTAATACTTATAATCATATTCCGGACGAAGACAAATCCCTAAACACAGAAATCATAAAAATTTGTTCACGCATTCTTGAGTTATGAATGGTGTAACTAATATGACTTTGTCTTATTTGGTTAGATATAACTCAAACATAGAAATCACCACAATAACACCTTTAGACAACCAATTAATGTGGCTAACGGCCGTTCTCAATATTATATCTATTCGTTATCCTCGAATCAGTTGCTTAGAAATGTCAAAAGATCACATTGGTAGATGATGATGATTATGTTCTAAATTATCCATAGTTAATAAGCATATACATTCTTGAAAAGAACTGTAAGAATAAAGGTATAAGGATTAAGGGCATGTAGAATCTTGAAAAGGACTGTAAGAATACTTACTCTAAGTATAAGGTTTATTACAAAGGATTTATCGTCAATGTAACAAGAAGCGCTAGGGATAGTGAAGAAACATCCGGGATTGTAACATAGGAAACGTCGTTTAAGCCACTTTACGAGGCCGGCTGTCGCCCTCCGTGGACAATTTTTTATGTTCTACTTATATAGAAATATGGTTCCCGTATGTTTTTGGTAGTAAAAATACTTAAATCTTCATATATTTCTTTTGCTCGTATATATTACTAAGCTCCCAAACTGCGTGCTGCTATTACCAACAGGAATTATCGCGACGAGCTCAAATAAAACTAACGGGGTCAAATCTGTACTTTAAACATATTTTGTACCTTTTAGGGATTTAAGGATTTATTACAGATAAGGAAACCAAAACTTTCAATTTTAAATATTTTTTATCTGTACAAACATAATGCGATAACTATTGAATAAATGTAGATTAAATTCAGCATTTAATGTTTATATCCGTAATTTACATGCCGGGAAATGAATCTGTTCCCAAGGAAGAAGAAAAATAAGATTATAGAGATTCTATTGAAGGGTTAAAAGCCAAGGTTTTAATCGCTTTAGTTAATTGTAATAAATTAAAAAGTTTACTAATTTATCGAAGAGCAATAACACAAGCTAAGCGAGGGCGGGTTGCTAGTTAACAATACGAAGCTAAGTACCTCGGCGGGCGCGATAAACAATCTGTTCCGGTTATCGATAGGAGTCGTTTAGTCTAGTCACAGACAAACAAGCGAGTGATAGATAAATAAAAAAACCCTATGCACTCAGCCCCACACTAAGGTTCCCTGTGTTGTGGGTGCCATAGACAATATACAAAGACAAGGACACAGTCAGACTGAGAATAGAAACAGGCACAGGGAATCCTAGTTTGAAGCTCTCATAGTAACGTTAAAAAAATCTAAAGTCATCTCAACTACGTACTACATGCGGAGCTCTATTATGCTTATAGCGAAGTGTTATATGAATAAAATTACGAGCTACAAGTGAAAAGTCCCGTCGTTCTATTAAGATGTATAAATCGAGGCCAATTGATCTTATTTCCTTTAACATACGACAGTGATAGTTATCCTAGCAACCCCGAGGCGCTGATAAAGACTTAACGCGCTATATAAATGGGACTCGGCAACAAAGAACGTCCCAGATATGAGAAACAATGGGTGTTTATTGTCAACGATGAGGCGACGACGGACGCCTTCCAGTCGTTAGGCGTGAATTAGCTTCAGACGTTTCAGTACCGTTGTGTTCATACGTGTACCTGCACAGTGCACACTACACGCACACTCTTTTATCTAAGACTAGATGTACCAGCAAAGTTGTTTTGCTACTATTACTATTTAAGAACTATTTTTATAACCATAAAAATGGTTATAGTGTGTTAACCTTAAAAGCTAGACATATGCTGTCGCGGACTTTTATTTAGATATTTTAGAGGGGAACAATTTTGTAATACTTGATTTTTGAGTAACTTTCATCGTTTACTCAGTGCACGCATGGAGAGCTCAAAATTTTGCCGTTTTCGTAATATTTTTTATGGCTGCTCCTCTCCTATTCATCTTAGCGCGATGTTCGTTAGCCTATAGCCTTTCTGCATAAATGAAGTATCTTACACTAAAAGAAATTTTAAATTGGTCCAGTAGTTTCTGAGATTAGCCCGTTCAAACAATCAAACAAACTCTTCAGCTTGATATATTAGTATAGAGTCTATAGTATAGACTAGTAGACCCGGCGAACTTCGTATCACCTTGGAACATTTGTCCCGTTTTTGTAACATTTCTCATCAACGTTCAGCTCCTATTGGTCGTAGCGTTATGTTATAGCCGATAGCCTTCCTCGGTAACTGTATTATCCAACACAGAAAGATTTTTTCAATTCGAACCAGTTATTCAGATTAGTGCGTTCAAACAAACAAACTCTTCAGTTTTATAATATTAGTATAGACTAACTGACCCATACAGACGATGTTCTAGAACTTATTTTATACTCTAACCGACATATAATAACATAGGACTGTAGGCAAATTTTATTACCTTAGGACACATTATTACAATTTTCGTAGAGATCTCTAAATAAAAAATATGGCACTAGTTGTCACTGTTGTCTTTTGATAGGTAAATTATTAAAATGGGTCCAGTAGTATTTACGTTTACCCATGCCGAACAACCATACAAAAAGAAACAGATATTTTGTTTTAATCATGTTATATATTTAATCTTATCTAACCATTTACATGGAATTTCCAACATATCACTAGCGGACGCCCAGTCGCATAATTTAACGCCTTCTATCTTTCTTCATAACCAAACCAAGAGTCTGATGTTAAAAAATAGCTTAGCAACCATTCCAATTTTTGTAGGGCTCAGTATACCTTAAGAAACATGTCATAACACGATTTAAACATATAATAGGATACAATAGTGTAGATAATAATTTGACAAAGACGCATAGAAATAAACAGCCACAGCCAATGCAGATCACATTAGTAAGTAGATTGCTAGATCCCAAATATTTAATGTTCAGAGTGAATTATGAATAGCTATATGAAATAAATGATTTGTTCAATCAAATCAAAAACTCCGATCGCACAACAAAATAAAACAGCTGAGGTAATGTCGTAGAGCATTAACCTATTTGAAGCGTCGATTACTGGAATCAAACGTCAATACGGTTCCGAGAACAGATTGCGACGTGGGCCATTGTTGATCGTTAGCATTTTTATCGTGTCTAAATTACTCGGAATGCGTATAACTAGCGACGTGGGCCGTGCAAAGTGCAATTTGCACACATTTAATACATAAAATGTTAGTAAACGGGCTTACGAGGCGATTATTCCACTTCTGAATACATCATCTTTATCGTGGAATACAATCAACGATGATAATTACTAAAAATCCATAGCTAAATTAGTTTACGCTTAACCTAACCTAACAGTGTAAACTTGTAAAGACTCAAAATAACGTAAGGTGATTCGGTGCTCTAACTACAAGTTTAGCGCAAAAACCGCAAAAGAAAATTTGCGAGTAACATAATGTAAAAAAATGCGATGCGCATGAATGGACGGAAGGCTGCCCATAAAAAAAACGCATACAATGTTCTATTTAATAGCTGTGACGTCATACAACATGAGTCAGTTAGGCGAGGCTCATGTCCCGAGGACCTTGCCTGAGAATGATGCCATATTAGCTAATCACAATTTGAGGCCCCATTTGAAGGATAGAACGCCGAGACAACAAAACATCTAAAGTGGTTTAAATTAAGAAAATTCAATGATACACGTCCAGACCCAGTTTGATATAAAAAACATATCCAGAGTAAAAACGACAATTGGCAAGTTAACACCGGGCAATGTTATCTGAATCATTTCACGGATACCTACAGGTATCAAAGTCGACTTAGCTGTTCAAATTCCTGTAACAGATAATAGATTATCACTACACAATCCAATCACTTTGTTAGTATATCAAATGATTCAGCAGCAGATAGCAGAAGGATATCTTTAGAATGTAATATTATATTGTCAAGTTCAAAGACTAACACTAAAACACCCAAACAGACATTCCATATTAACAAAATGAAACAAACGATCTCAAAGTAACACACACACGTGCAATGGAGATGGCGTCTACTGATATTAATATAAAAGCTAATAATAACGAGCCAGTCGTAAACAAGATTACTCATAATCGTAATGTAAGAACGCAACACAGAGATATCCTTGAGGTTACGCCGCTAATGCTTGTTTATAAACAATGCGATATCGAATGATACTATTTTCTTGGTTTACGTTGGTAATAAGGAGAAACTTGGAAATTCATATTTATATTTATATAAACTAGAGACCTGTCAGCGGTTGAAATTCGACCGTAATACATGTTTGAAAGCATCAAATGACAATATAAACGTAAACAATTAATGTGCTTTAATCTTTATTATGCCTGTAAGTGTGTCAAATAAATGGTAATGTAATGTTTATTTATATTAATTTCATTTGCTTCTACTGCATATTATATAAAAATATTAGCGTTCTGCATTTCTCCTAGGTATAAACTATAGGTGTGCCAAATATCATACTCCTCCGTACGCGCAATTTTCGTCAAAAGTGGTCCAGTTTTTGTTTCACGTATTAATATTATAGATAACACGATGATACAGGCAATGCACTACGCAAAATTTCATAAAGGCATTTACATGACAGACAAATGTTTGGTCACGGACCACGGATGTTTGTTGTTGAAATAATTATCATAATTGCAAGTATTTAAGCCATCTGAGAATCAGAGAACAGTGTAATTATTGATATACTTTACTACCAATTTCGATGTTAAAATACTAATGTCGTAACCATGAATAAAATGATTTACTATTTAAAACCAGCTTTCACACGCGGTTTCGTTCGCATTGAAGTCCTTAAAAAAATATCAAAAATCATTACAATTTTTTAAATAAATAAATACGTGTACAAAGTTTAATGATAATCGTTTCAGTAGTATTGGTGTGAAAGCGTAACAAACTTACACTTATAATAATAAGGATTAAGAAAAACCTAAGTTTAAAGCATCAAATGCATCTGCTGCTAAAGAAAACTAAAAAGCCTCATTATCAAGTGTACTTTATAGCAGATGTTACAAGGCCTAAACTTTGAAACTTTTCCCCTTGGGTATAAATTTACTTAGCCATTAAAATATCTAGCTGAATATAAAGGTATCTATATTCATCAAGCTACCTTTTCCCATGACTGTATTGTCAGGCCGACGACTTAAGAATTTCATACGGATTATCTGTAATAACAATACAGTTATCGAGTTTCATTTCAAGCTCCGTACGATTTTGCTGCATTCACAACAATATTTTCACTTCAATGAAATTCAATTAACACGCGTCGGTTTAGTCCGGACGAGCAATTAATCTGGTTTTCGAGCATGCTTTGCTGAATAGTCGCCGTTCGGAATAACGGTGATTTATTTAGTCGGCCCGCCGATGTAATGAAGCGAGGATGTATTACAGAGTAATTAACACGATACCGGGTCATTAAGTAAAAATGAAGCTATTCGTTTCCGCTATTGGAATTTCAATTGCGAATTCGTTATAATTAGAAAAATGACTGCGTCGTGTAATCGGTGTGAGATAAACATCGCAGCTATTAAATGTTTTTTGCTGTCAGCAACTTTGAGTCAGACATTTGCCGATGAGTAAGAAGAAGTAACATTAATCTGTGGCAAACGATATAATATTGAGGTTATATTTGAAACTAGCAGACCAGGCGAACTTCCTTTCGCCTCAAAGTCAATGAATGATAAACGTAATTAACTTAACCTAAACTTTTTTAATGATATATTTTATTGACGAATATAATATTCAAATACTTTTTATTCTATTATCAACGAAGACAAATTCAAAAACACAAAAAACATAAAAATTGGTCTAGCCTTTTTTGAGTTATGAATTGTATAACACGACTTTATTTTATGTATATAGATTAAACACAGAAGTTAAAGTTGAAATGATCACACAAATAGTTTCAACGAATACAACGTCGAAAAATTACGATTACCTACATCTATTTCCACCAATCAGTAATTCAGCAATAATACTGTCCCACCGTATGATGATGAAGTAACATAAGATATTTCACTTTCAATTCTCAGTAGATTTATCACAAACGTGAATATATGAATGAAATAAAAACGTACGAGTTATAGCAGTTTAATGAACTGCATTTAACGCATCACGCCTAACCGCAATGTTGGATATTTGGTGTCGCCGGAGTTGGCAACCGGCGTGGCTCCGCGACCGGCCGGCGGGCGATGAAGTCGTCAATCCGCCCGATTAAACCCAAAAAAAAAAAACAACGGGCCATAAAACACGTCCGCCAAAAGGCCAAAACTCTGAGAACCGCCGAACGGCAGCCGTGCGTTCTCAGACGAAGATTGATAATACGATCTCCGTGTTGCTAACTGATGTACCCCACAAACCGAAATACACCTTCCAACGACAATATATAATTTACTATTGCATGACACTGCTCGCATGATACCGGCACACGAAACTGATTAAAAGTTAAAATAAAATAATATTTAACACCATGCTCTTAAGATTCAATGTGGGTTGGCCCGCTGCTTGCTCCACTTTGCTCGGGCATGCGTCTCGGCTGAACGTCAACACGAGGTGCGTCAATGTTAAATTTTTCATGTAAATATACACGGAGTCATGTAACCATTTTTCGAGAATGTATGTCTCAAAATAGAAGTATGATATCTTAAAAATCGTAGCTATTTTATCGAGTTAAAATTTTGTTCATAAAAAACGAAAATAAGATTAAATTTATATTCATCAATGGTGCTACATCCGAATACTTATATGTATTAAGAATATTTGGCAAGTGCTTAGATTTTGATGTGGTTCAATGAGAGTCACAAGATCTCTGCTAATTTAGCGATTAGACAATTTATGTCAAGCACCTATGGACAAGCTTTACTAACATTATATTCTAAATCGACTTCAAGTAGATCAATTTAAAACCAACCGATGCTATTTCGTATCTTGTGAACTACTCGACCTTGACTTGCTTCTATATCAATACAAAAAAGAGCGTAAGACAAATATCGCGTAAGGTTTTGAACCACAATAAAGTCGAATACAACTAACTGCAACACACAGCGAACGGCAATAATTCCAGTATTGCGCAAGGCCGGGCACTCGGCAGCCATGGCGACTAGGGCGAGACACATTAGTGTCTGGTGCTCACGTGACAGCGTCATGTTGTCTGTGAGAGCAGTGACCCCGTGGAAAGCACGGTTCTGACATTCACATACGCCTATACCGCTGACCGGTACGACAGTTTTATGGTATTTATGGGCTTCCCCGGTCAAAGTGATGGATGCCTACAATATTGATGTCACTGTAAACGTTGCAGCCCGCGCATCCATGTACAATATAATAATTGGTTACGATAATACTACACCAGTAATAGTGATAACTAACAAAATTATTTCACGTTTTGAATTGTGCATAGAAAAATAACCAAAACGAAAATCCGTAGAAGCGAGAACAAACTCGTCTATATATAGGTACATGTATTAATGATCGAGATGCTTCTAAACGTCTTGGACAATTGAGGTCATGCTAATGTTTGCCTAGTCGATAGTTCATGATATCACCCTGATAGATAACAGAATTTTGGGTAAAAAGCCGCTGTATTTTACTTAGTAGCAACTTTCAACGCATTCAACCAAATCAAAGGACAGTCTACCAAGCCGAGCAGTAAATTCGCAAGAGAAAGCATTGAACTATTAATAGAATGCAGTAAAACTATAACTTTTTATTGTGAATATTTGGTCACTGTTAATAATTTTTAAAAATGCTACACGCGTCATGAAATGCAAACAACATACAGACTCTAAACATGCCTACGTAGTTCTAAATTTGCAATTCAACTCATGATCTAAATAAACGAGGACTACGAATAAAACTCCTTTATTAGACCTGACTCATTAAAGTTACTAAATCATCTGCGTGATCGTGTTGACGTACAAACGATGATACGAAAATGTTATGTTAGTGTCGATAAATAGAAAACTACATAAGGGAAAACTGATTTACAAATGAAATCTATAGTAACTTCAGTAAATATGCTAAAATATTAATAACACTGTCTAGGAATATTATGGGACTTCAGTGAATCTCAAATTTAAAGAGACAGTGACGAATAAAAATATGGTAAGGTTTGCTGAAAGATTTTACGATGACAAAAAATTCACTAAAACGGATCATTTTAAAGTAGGTGATAGCATCCATTTGTGGGCGTTAAAGACATTCAGGGGCGGTAGAAGCCTTAAGAACATTTTGATTGATCGAAGTGATCTAATTAAAACATACTTGTTATAGTTAGTAACATTAAATGATAACTTTTATTATAATTTTTGCCTACAATTTGATAGATGGTATATGTGGTGTTTTATAAAATAGAATCCTAAAAGTAACAAATGGTTGAGTAATTTAAAAAACCTATGTTAAAATGTTTGATGTGCCGCATCTTCAAGTATTTCTTAGACGTAGGTTACGTATGTTCATGACCTCCTACTCAATAGATATCAGATATTACTGTATGTTTCTTACCTCTGAAGACTTCTACACATTTAGAAAACATTATTTTATTTAAAAATTCAATAAGGTATACGCGTACTAGCGATGAACACACGGCACAGGCAAAGCTGCAACGGATAAAACTTTAATAAAAGAAAGTACCGAGATTGGTGCTAAAATATTTACACTTGTAAAGCAAGACATTCTATGGAGAATTTCTTTAGGCGAGACAAAAGCCGATCTGAGGACAAAAATACATGTAGAGGCATTCCTTTGTGAGCGGGACCCTTTGTAAACAAACCATGCAGCGGAATACGATACAGAAATAGGTCGTTGCGCATCGCACGCGACGCCGACAGACGGACGCGTCGTATTTTTGGCAATGCAACTGTTGCCAGTCGACTGGGTGAATAGAGAATAGCGCCGGCGGCCGTTCAGCTCCTAACGATCCACACAGAAACATTTGTAACAGTGATTGCAATAAACTTCGTTTAAAATAGTCTCGTAACGAAATAGTCGTTTGCATCGAGCGACATGTGTTTTTTGTCAATTTGACAAAATTATCAAACATTCTACAACGATATTGTGTACTATAAATGTGTACGGGAATAGAGCACAATAATAGTCCATTATGACATACTATATTATGATTACAAATGTAATAACGATTTGTTGACAATTCAAAATCATTCATTCGTGTAGGTATTTTTCTAATACACTTACTCATGTCATTTTTTATTCTACTACCGTTTCGGAAAGAAGCTTTAACGTTGAAAAGAAACGAACGAAGTCTGAACTTAAATACGCCAATTCCTGTCTCTTCAGACATAATTACGAGATCACATTCTTAGTCGATACTAATGATAGCGGCAATAATGAAACAACATGATAAAAATCTCCGTCAAAGATCATGAGAAAATCCACCGTGATTAAAACAGTGAAACAAACGTGAAGTTAATCAACTGATAGAAGATTAGGTCATAGTAGATGGGGATTAAATGTACAATCCAAACGACCTCCAAGTCTTTACCGTGATGAAAATACGGTGTCGTAAAGTAAAAGGAAGAAACTGCAAAAATGATTAAAGATGCTGCTGTTAATAATAAAGTTGGTGATTCATATTTGAATTCCCCTTTACCTCATTAGTTTATGTGGAATGCAGACAGATGTTGCGATTAATAAAACAAAATCCATTGAACGTGAGTGTCAATAAACCTCGCTGTATACTTTCATTGAACTGCGGCTTTGAAGGTTATTGATTTGTGGTTTAGTTGTAGATGTTTAAGCTAGATAATGTCACTGGAGGTAGTTCAATAAATAACTCACACTATTATGAATACCGACATTTACTATGCAATAACAATATAATGATACAGATCATGTAAAAGTTAAATCAGTCTTTTATATTTACTATTTTTAAAGTTATCTTATAACAGTGTCAGTGAATTGATTGCAGAATTTAAGTTCTGCAAAATGCGAGACTTCCGAGCAACGGTTAAAATTTGCTTTAAACTGCATCCGTTCAAGTGAGAAATTCAGCATCGAGTACATTACACGGGAGCGCACGACGTCCCGGCATGCGGCCAGGAATGCCGATCCGCATCTTACACAGACAGACGATACCAACAGCCTTACGGAAAGTTTGCAGTTTGACTTTAACGTTATCCGCTCTTATGAAAGGCAATGTAAATGTATGAACAATGCTGATTCAATCGCGTGGATTTAAGTGGAAAACAGAATCAAAACCGCTTTTAAAGATCTTACGAGGTGTCGAACAAAGGTTCTACACATAATTTTGATTTGGTGGAAATGTTCAAACCTTTTTTTATGCCTCCCTGTACCAGTAGTTACAAGAAATCTAAAATTATCAAGACACATGCAAGGGCCTCCGGCTTGTATAATTATCTGAGTTTTGGGAGTGGGGAGTCATAGTTCGGGATAAGTTTTTCTAAATATTTCATAATTATTGTTTAGAGTTGCGTTTTGTAAATCCTTATGTTCGACTTTACAATTTACCGGAGTTGTTTCCACAGCTTTTATGCTTTCCATTTCTGCTACTACGATTTTGATCAGGACACAATTGAGTCACAGAAAATCTACGCCAAAAATATTCCTACGTAGAGCGGTGGCGAGCGGTACGCCGGAGCCAAATTGAATTTGGTCGGTGCTACGATAAAAGATTTTATCGGTGCGATAGGCATAGATGCTGGTCTATAACATTGGCTAATATCCGATAAGAGCCAAGCACCCACGCGGGGGAATATACGTTGCAAATATTTACGCCATATAGCACCCGGTACGGGAATATCGGCTTAATTTCTTGATGATACGGCTGATATTGGATTGGATATGGAGGGTCACTTGGTACTAACCTTTATGGAAGATCGCGAGCGTGCGTTCGAGCACATAGACGACATTCTACCGGTCAACTCGGTGCATCGCACTCGCTCTGCCGTTTATACTGAGATTCGTATATCGCTGGGGAATTTAACGAAGCCATTTAATTGTGCTGGACGTAATGTTACGTCACTTGTTATTTAACCAACGTCACTGTTAGAATTTAACGTTATCAGTGAAATCTGATCAAATGATGGTACAAGATTATAGTATACCTACTTTTTTTCGTAAATGTTTTAATATCCCTAATAGGTATCTAATTTTTTTATTCAAAGTAGGTTCATACAATCAATGAATAAATTCCTCCTATTAAGTTTATATTACTGATGATACAGTCACATATCTCCATTCACACGCAGAAGAAGCAACAGTGAAATTGTTTGTTCCGTCAATTTTTTATTCTAAAATGAAAGAGACAGGTAAAAGTTAATAGGTTGTCATTCTTTCTTTTGTTTAAGAAAGCCATCATTACATTACATTTTATATTTCTTGATGTTCTATAGTGAAATGTTATATCGCACTGAAATTATTCGTCTGATCAAAATATCAGATTAGTAGACGCATAACAACAACCAATCAATGATTACATTTTGGCGTGTTTGCTTTACCTTACTGTACACGAAGGGCATTCGAGTTGAATATAAAGGACAAACACAAACTGGATTTAGAACAGGAAATAGGTATACAGTATATTCCTTAGCATTAATCTCGTTGCTTACTTACTGGAATTAATATATATTTTTTAATTCAAGAAGATTTAATTACATAGGTACTGTATCAAGACGCGTTTCATATTTTCCTTCTACAACTGTTTCGAGGAAGCACTTTAATCTTTGAGTAGAAAAAATAGCAAAAGATTGTTTCACCAAAGATTTTTGTGCGTTTTAACAAATACACAACAATATTATTTAATATAACAACCATTAAAACTCAACGAGAAGAGCCTATGATTCCAAAAACCCTTCTCGATTAATACAAAAGCTATATAAATAAGGTAATTTCAAAAACATGCTGCGATTGTCAATAAATGACAACCCTAATATTGGTAAACGGTGTTCAAAACAACCGCTGGCCCAATTTCTTTACATCCGCAATCGTAACGTTATGTAACATAATCTATTCGTCCCACTCACAAGGTCTAGTTTGTCCTAAAATAACGCGGAACAAACGAAAATCCCCAGACAGGTGCCTGCGCGCTCGTAAAATATTATCAAAGAGCATTCACTAGGTCGCCAAACTTGTTGCCGACGATAAACATGGACAACGCCATCACAAAATACACCTAAACACAACGTCACAGAACTACAAATCTTATCCACGAGACCATCTAACCATTCGGCGCTTAATAACCTTCGCAACGGACACGATAAAAACGACTCAGTCAAAACAAATGGTGTTATTAATGCGTCAAAATATAGTTGCTTTACGGTAATCGTGTAAAACAGGTTGAATTACAAAACTTCATTACATCAATACATCAATAGAATAAACAATTCGACCATAACCTAATGAAATTGTCGCGTCTTTATAATCATCATGATCAACGCAACTCACAAGTGCTTCATTACTTAGTTCGTTAAGGATACTGGCCAAACTTTAGCAAACATTATACTGTTCACCTAAGAAAACATTATGAAGAAGTTGCACAGGTTTTTTCGTGAAAACATTTAAGTAATTTCTAATACACAGAACTATGAAAACCAGATCGTGTAGAGTTCTAAGCTAGAACCCATCGTACGGATGAACAACGTTCTAACCATTAGCGTACCACAGTTTAATAGAAGAAACGGTAAGATCCTCTTTCTCGAAGGAGGCGTCTCGAAGCTTCTGTTGTTCTAATCAATATTCAGTCTGAAGTTACGGCCGTGACTCACACGTTATATAAAATGATAAATTGAATAAGAACCAAGTAAAATAAAGTCCAACAAATACAAAGAACTTGAAAGAAGAGGACAACAAGTATGTATCGAGTAGCGTGCTGTTCACTATGTCATAGGTGCCAATGCAACCTGTCTGAAATTCTTTTGAGGTCAGGTAAAGGTGTGAAATAAGGTTGCAAAGTTTATTTCGTAAATGATAAGTGACTTTAAAATGTGATCTAACAGAAAACATATTTAAGATGGTTCACGAAAAAGTCTATTTTATAATTGTCGTACCTTAAATTCATGTCGCGTCTGAGTGTTATTTTTGTATCCAGGAAGGAATCTATTCTGGCAAAACAAGAGAGGGATTAGTCTGGAAGTTCTCTCAAGACTTTTTTCGCGTATGTAAAAAGGATTTATAAAATTAATTCGGTTTAGAAAATAATTAACATGATCTGAAGTTGTTAAAAAAATCTCTTTAATTAATGAAAATAACAAACCGGTTATAGAAACCATAAGAGTTTTTCGAAGCGAGACCAAACTACGGGGAGAAAAGGGAGCGTATTACCAACTTTTATTAGATTTCTAACATTCATTACAAAATAACATGTACATGTCCAACAGTACGCACCCAGCGGTGCTGCGGTGCAGTCTCGTTGCGCAATTGGCATCGTCGCCAGTGCAAACAACTAACTGCTCAGCAATAACACACGGATCGATAACTGGATGGGAAACTACTCCGTGTTGTGTTTCATTACATTTTGCCAACTGCATCGTACGCTTAATATGGGACCGTATTGGGGTGGCCTAAGTACAGTAGGTTTTTTTTAATAACTAACCGACGAAGGAGTAGACGAGCCATTTGATGGTGGTCTCCGTCGCCTATGCACATCGGCAACACCATGGATATCACTGAAGCGTTGCCGGCCAAAAAAAGAGAGAGAAGACAGGAAAAACAATACTCAAACTCCCACCCAGAACACAAATCGTTTGGCGGCTGAATAAAATAGCAAGCAAGAGAGTCGTAGCTGGTCAGGCGGACATTACTTGATGACATCCATGTTGTGTCCCTACATACTATTTAATAGTAATATGTAAATTAGATAAAAAGGTACGTAAAGTAAGTATAAAAAGGGGTGTAAAATAAATAGAAATACATACCACAACGTGGAGACACGGGCTATAAAGAATAAATCCTGTCAGACTGTAAAAATATTTTACTTGCATTTATTTCCACACTTTTACTAAACTCTTCATTATATTTCTGGCTTATATGTATGTGATATCTTGGAATAATTTAATAATTAATATAATTACAATTTCACAAAAAAACACAATGAAAAAAATTCAAACTATAATAATTTTCTGCAGGCTTGGAAAGTTTCCAAGATAATTAATTGATGGGCGTGGGACTGTGGATATATTGCATAAACCACTTGCTGGGGATTCAAATTTGTAATTACCACAAATAGAAGCCGATATACAGATAGTCAAAGAAAATCGTCCTAACAGTCTTCAAATTTCTAGAACAGAACCAGGCCACAATTCACTACAGGAATATCAAAAAACTTCATTACTTAAATCGTTCTGCCCAAAACTCTAGCTGAGCATCTCTGCAAGGTATTGACCCAACACTACCAGAAGAGAGAAGAGAATTTAGAGCTATTAAAATCATATATTTAACAACATAGAATACTATCGGTCCCTTAATTCGGGTCAGAAAAAGAAGATACATTTACAATCAGAACCAATCATTACTGTGCACATAATTTATTTAGTTGATTAAGTATATAGAAACAACAAAAGGGCTTAGTAACCATCTGAGAATAAAAAAAGAAAATCACTGAATCTCATGAACTTTACTCATAAACTGAAAACAACTAAGTACGAAATTAATATCTTTTGCAAGATGGGTTGTTTACAATACACATGACCATAGTTGAAGACTGAGATAGAATGCTACCTCACTCACGCTTCGTTTACATGTCGTTGGCCTCAGCAAATCAAAACAAGTTCACAGTAACAGAAACAGCAGTTTACAAAGAGGTAAATTAGAACAATTTTATTCACAAACATGTCTGCATATAAGGTCTTAGATCATATGCAGACATGTTTGTGAATAAATTCAATGTATACCGTGGCGTTTCCATGGCGAGACATCGTCCGTGTGTATCGGCATTATGTAACGCGTCGCGTCGTTGCGCCGGCGCACAAACAAGCCGCCCGTCAGTCGTCACGGCGGACATGTAAACACGCACCTTGCACGCCGAGGGCCATTACTGTTTATCACATATTTTAATGCGTACGCCGCTGATGACATATTTGATGCAACGCTCGCGAGTTTTATATTATCGACGCGCTTCAAGTTGTATGGAACGTTCAGTCGTAAGAATCGATATCTTGTCTGACAAGTCCAAAAATCTAAGCTGTAGTTTCGAATTTGGAATACAAAACTGCTCAATATCTAATACATACTATCTACTTTCGCTCTGACATTAGATGAACTCTGCAATCTTTCAAACCTATCAATAAACAAAAATTCTCATGACCACTTGGTCGGAGATAGCAATCATATGGATTTGAAGCGAAAAGGTGCTTTATAAGCAGAAATAGAAATATTCAATTGATGCATGTCAAGTTAAGCTATGAGTTGTAATCGGCTGCTCCTTTTAAAGCAATGAAATATTTTAATATGCTTCGGTTGCAAAGTTGAGGATTTGCTAAGTCGGGTTGACAGTTTCCTTTTTGGCAAGCAATGCTTCCATGTTACCCCTTGTGTTACGAATATCTACGGGTGGTTCAGCCAAACAGTTTGTAAGCGGTCAATGAAATAAAAATACCATACAAGTGTACCACCTATCTATGTCAATCGATACACACCCGATCAATCAAAGTAAGGGCCAACGTGCCTACGTGCCATGTTAATTGGAGCAGCAAAATGGGAACCCAGCTACATTCCAGCCTCGTTATACTAGGAGAATAATAAGAAAATTTCCATCATTCCACGCAAGCCAGTGACTCACTGGTAGTGGTGCGAGAGACAAAACAACTTTCGTTTTCGAAGCATGCACCTGAGACGCATACATCCTATTGGAACGGTGAATCATTGGAACGATGTTACTTCCGGCTTAGAAACAACCACACGCATACCATGCTATGCTAATAAATGACCAACTCCCCAATTTTACTAATTCCATATGTTCCTAGCATTAAATATTACTTTAAAATTCCCATTTCAGTGATTTGGACCTTGCTTTTCGTAATGGCCAAAACTTATTCATAACAAATGATCACTTTCTCACTTTTCAAAGATTTTGTTAAACACTGAATAAGGAATATTATTCTTAGCAACAAAATTATTATTCCTACAAATCATAACGTTAATTCTCAGAAAATATAACAAACCAAAGACACATTGAGCATTGTTGTATCGCCAGAAATTTAACCATCGTTGTGTATTCACGAGAATTAGATAGACTTTCGAATACGTTATCTGAGTGTTGGCGTAGATAAAGTTATTGTCGAGTGCGGCTAGGTAGTCGGGCGCCATGTAAGTGCTCTAGTATTTATGTCACATACGATCTAGGGCGCGGGCCACCTGGCCTTGCGCGATATTTGTACCTTGCGTGTGTGCGCAAAGGCAATTATATTAGAAAATAAAGACTTCTCAGAACTGTTACAAGCCTAGTAATATGTAGTTGTAACGGAATACTTTGTAAACAACGAACTTGTTTTAGAAAACAAAGCCTAAAAACATATACGGCCTTCTTAGAAATGGACTAGCAAAGTACCGGTTTAAATCTCTATTAGACCAAGTAAAATAAACCTTGGCTTAAAGTATAGTATGAAAGATAAACCTATACTTGATAATCGTGGTTT
>DWJN01001117.1:0-19309 GCA_018248895.1 Carystus phorcus
GTTTGATGACTGTTATATATTACAACAACGAGGATGGTTTAGCGTGCCCTCCGAAGGACCCGTCCAGGTACCGACCGCACCCGCAGTTACTTAACTCTGTTGATCGCATAAGATCGACGTGAGTCGTCGGGCGATGAGAACTTCGTCTCTGTCGCTTTTTACTACAACCGTATATGCCAGCATCAGATTCAGGTCGGTATTCCAAATCGGCCTTCAACATATCATCCCATATCAATAGACAACAAGGCATTCGAGATGCTTGTGTGATGTTCAGCAGAAAGCTCTGCCTCGATGCCAGCACCATTCGTTTTAAGATGTGAATAGGTTAGAATAGTGTCATAAAATAAAGTTTAAGTAAAATAGTTATACAAAGGGTATTGTATAAATGAACAGAGCTAAACCCGTAACAAGCCCGCTAGCAAGGGGCCGATTAGGAACATAAACACGGATTAACTCATTCGGAATCCGGGTACCATTGTGAAGGAGTCGAATTGAGAGATTTGCATAACTTTCAATTAAATCTAACCTGACGGAAATGATTGGGGGAGCAAGTTCCGATTCGGATATTTGAGATCCCACTGATTATTTGATTACAATTACAAATACACAAATCAAAATTAGATTTTCGTATAATTAATTTCTTCATTAATATTGAGTTTATGATCCGTAACATGACGCTTATTACTTGGATATTTCATAAAATTGATAATATTTATATGTTTAGAAACTTTAGTTGAGTATGCTTTACAATAAAACATATCAGACGGCTGATAAAATTGTTTGTGATTCCAAATAATAATATATGGTATTGAAAATATTTAAACCTTTTTATTTATTTTACGTCTTCGGATAACTTACTAAATATATGTATGTTTTATGTAATTAACAAGCCACATGATAGTAAGTGATTACCGTCGAAAATGGATCTCAGCAACTTCTAAGGCTTTAATGATACATTGTCGATTAAGAAAGAAATGAGAAGAAAGATAAGTACTGGCACTCAAGCTCCCTGCCGGAACACGACGAACCGTTAGGCAGCTGACTAAGCAAGAAGATGGTAGCCAGCCAGGTGGGCTTCACGGAAAGATAATAACACCAATAATAATGTTAATGTCTTAATAATGACATTATTAATATTATCCTTACGCCAAATCCTACCACCAAGCAGTCTGGTTTTTATTGCCTCTTACTACACTTTGTAACGGTCCATACCTCGATACCGACTGCCGGTCTTTAAAGAATTGGGGTCTGTATTCTGAGTCCGCTCCAACACAGAAAAAAATTGTATTTTACATATCCGTTATTATGTCTATCAAAGCATCGTAGATACTTACCACCATACCAACAGTATGGTTAACAGTACATTTTCCTAATGTATTATTTAATTTAAATTACACTTAAAACGGATCTCAGAAAACATTAACTTAACTTTTAATTCTAGTCCACCGTACCTAAATCAGAACAACATAATATGTAGCGAATTTACCCTCTAAGACGCGAATGAACGCAACAAAACGACTTAAATTTGAATAGAAAGAGGTCATGCTCGTTCACAGTTTAATTCGGTCCCTCATTCAATTAGGTGCCTAACTGATCTACATATATAACACAGCTCGTAAAGGATCAACCTGATTAACTTGTGTTGTTAGCGACTACCTCCGCACTCGGTTTTACAGTTTTAAAAAGTTAGGTATAAAGTATTCTATCGTAATACGTTTCACTAATTTAAAATCCGATTTTATACAGCCAATGGTGACTTTTAATAATAAAAAGGAATAGTAAATAAAATCAATAAAATAAAATATATCGAATACGGACTCTATTATTACCAGGCCGGGAAATTAGGCAATGAAACTCTACTTTTTTTGAAGGACTTCCAAGCAATTTGTTTTAATTTTAACGAAGTGGTGCGTAGTTAGATGGATGGCTGCTAGAGATAAATTTCTCGAGCGATTTCCGTACTTTGGGTAAGCGTATCATGTCAATACCGGTTGATGTGGATAGCTTTCTAACCCTTAATATGAAATCTTTGTCTTGTAGTTTGTCCTAGAGTAAAGATCAGTATATGATTTAAAACTTAATATCATTGCGGACGCTAAAGATTTTATTGTTTTTTCATGCTAGCAAGTCTCGGCATGATCGCGGTTCATGTAATTGGGTCGAAACATCGAGATAGATATAAAAATCGCGAGTACCCGTTTGCATTTAAAATATAAAAGCCAACAGTTAGCTCATTACCATTCATTTAAATGAAATGAAAGATTCATTTATTTAAACAATCGTACATGCTAAGCTTGTAATTTACAATCTCAGTTTAAAAGAAAACATTATAATACGCAAACATCAGACGCGAATACGATCGTATTGCAATATGGCTGGATGCAATTAAAGTCATAACAGCATTACCGGGCCCGCAACTATCATGTTCGATACAGCAAGGATTGTTTCGTTTAATAATTCTGTTAGGCTGGTAATTATTTAAGTCCATTCGATACGAACATTCTAATTGAATGTGCATTACGATGTACAATGTGTATACATGTACCAATGTCGTTATCGCAAATTATAAGTCAAATTTATATTATTAAGGTTACTATTGAAGTATAAAAGTGAATATAAAAGACTAAAAAGTATTATGAATAGTACTCAGTCTGTTCGTTCGGTCCGGAATTGTCTACAACACCAAATGATGCAGGGATTACTTAGTCTTATTCAAGCGACTGCGTAAATAGATTTAGAAGTTAAGCATACTTTTTCCAAGTAATCTGGATATAAATACATGACTTGGTACGGACAATGAGGTTGGGACTGGTTGCGTACCGTATCGACAAACAATAATCTCGATGATAAGAAGGACAAGTTAACTCTCGCATGCATGCTATGTAATAAGCCCCAAGAATAAGGCAGTATGAGTCTCGGGGGCTTATCTGCAACCGTGATCTTGTAAATTGAAACGTTGTCTTGTAGACCTGTATGCGGTTGTCGCTGTTTCCATCGATGTTATGTGCTTTTTGTGATTTCAAGATATATTTTACCAGATAGTTTATATTACGCGTGCGATATCGTTTTTAGATCACCATTATCGTTTAATTAAAAATTGTTCGCAAGTGCTTCCATATTAAACAAAATTAAAATACATTTTCACACGAGGATGATCTTTTAATTCGCGACAATTCTAACCGAAGCCTTTAAAGCGGAGAAGATTAAGAGACATTCCGGATGGTTTCACTACATACTTAAACATTTTGTATCAATTTTTACGCCGCAAAAACTCGTCTCAATCTTTGCGAGATTAATTTCGAATCAATCCCGATGTGGTGTAATTTAGAGGGCTTTTAGTTAAGAGTGGTTTCGCACATGAGACGTAAATTACCTTCGCCGAGGGACCGCCATTAAGGGTCGGCATCGGTATGCGGCGTATCTGCGCATCTCGCGATTTGCGAGTAGTCTTAACAAAAGGTGCTCCCGGTGGTCTTTGCGTCCTAAATAGTCGTCGCGAACTATCTCAATGTTACGCGCTCGTAAATAATTAATAGCACAGTTGACTCCCCGGTTTAGAAAATCCAAATATATAATACAGTTAAATGTATAATGCAGTCAAATTATATTATTGCTTCATTAAATCAAACTTTAACAATCTAGATTAAAATCGCGTAATCTCAATGTACAAGCAATATAGTTCTCGAGCAGATCATAAGAAAGCAAAAAGCGGAACATTTGGTCGTTATTAAATCGATCATCATATCGAATAAATCAAATTAAAAAACTTGATAGAGTCGGGTTCGATGAAAAAATTATTACTTTATAAATAAAATAACAATAAAAGTGATGCGCCGTTCAAGGGAATATATAATTATGGACAATTATTATTATACCGAAACTCAATGGCTGATAGATGATTGAAAGGATCGAAACCCATAAACAAAAGGATCGATTTCGGTTACGCAATTTAATAATGGCTCCAAGTAATTAACTGATATCGTAATCGTTTCATATTTTACGATACTTATGCATACGAAGATTGTACGTTACAGACGAAAGGTCGTGTTGCCTTTTATTTTTTTAGTAGTCAATACGATTTACTTCGGAAGGGTCGCTGAGAAAATTGTATTTCTCTTCAATTTCGTGCACTCAGTTAAAGCAACAATATTTAAATTGGGAATGTAGCACCCCTAGAAATGTATTGTTCTGGTTGCACTCGAGCTGATAACATTTAAATAACGACTTATCATTTTTATTATAAGGAATTCATAGATTTTTGATAGTATAGTCAGGTTCATAATTCATATATTATTTGGGGAGTTAAAATAAAAAGAATAAACAAAAGAAATCAAATTCCCGTATGTAGAAAAAGTGAAATTAAATATAAAATCTTCATATTAAATTGCATAAAATGAATTAAAATTAAAATAGAAAAGAAAAAATCAATTTGTTAAGTACGAGTACCTACGAAAACATAAAACAAATAACAAATAGCGACTATATTACTGATAAGACCCAATTATGAAGATCTGCATTGATTTCGATTTACATAAGTACGGAGTTTCAGGGCTTTTGTTTAATACGAGGTTTTTCGCAATCCATGACGGTATTTAAGGTGATGAAGAATAGATATGACAGTTATTCAAATAAGTTTACTTCGTATAGATAGACTATTTGCATATTACGAACATCATCTTATTATGGATATCAGCAACACAAAAGACAACACAAAGCAACAAATAAGACATTACAAGTACCCGAGAACATTTATGCGTCATATATGTCAGAATCTGGTATCGAACCTGAGACCATCACTATGGTGGGCTGTGTCAACTAGTAAGTAGGGTAAGCAAAAATATTAATTGAAAACTTTTAAACTCATAAACATTATTTATTCCTAACAATGATTAACAAAGAAACAATTTAATTTCAACAAAACATAAGTCATAGGGTGAACGAATTAAGACATATTTTCACAGCCCCGCGTTCGTGAAAGACTATGTTGAGCTTGCAGTTAAAGTAACAATTAAAGTCTGTCTAAAATTTACGACTCAAAACCAGCAAAATTATTTAAACGAGCTCTGAGGTGAATGCGACCGAAATGGATCTTTGCAAAGGGAAACAAAGGTAAGTATTTCGCTCACCCCCAAACCGCTTTTAGTCCTTTTAAAGCAACGAAACGATGGAAGTCTCTGTAGATCTTAAGGTAAAATTTTAACAGTAATATTGTAAGGAAATAATGCTTTAACGCTAAGTAATATCGTCGATTTAATGTTTTAACGGAAACAGAATTGGGAATAAGTGAGAATTAGATTCGGAAGAGGATTCCTTTTGAATTATATTACTTGGGTGAAATATTCGTATTATTGTTTCATAAAATTAATTAACAAATTTAAATGAAAGTTATGAATTTTAAATAACAACTTTTTTGACACTTTACTTATCAAACAGATTGCTATCATAGAGATCGTTAAATTAGAATTCAAAGTGTGACAGCCAATAAAATAAACAATTTATAAGCTCCTATGATCATATACCACTATCGCACTGACCAGTCATCAACGAGACATAATGCCTCTTCGGTACTTTTAAGTTATAAAAAAGTAAATTCAAAATAACGATAATAGCCGTCATGGTGCGGGAAACGAATTTTCTTCCCTATGCTTTTTAAATTTCCAAACTGGCAGCAATTTTATTTTATTGTTATTAGATTTTTCCGGCTTACGTCACACTGCTATGTCACTGCGGTGGATTATTCCCGCAGTCTCTGCGCTAATAATCATAAGAATTGCTTCCCTTTATTATGTGTGAAATTTAGAACATCAAATTTTGCAATCATAACATAGATTTTGATCTTTTAACCCTCACAATAAGGATTCTTTTTCGTCAGCAGATGTTCTGCGTTCCTCGTAAAAAGTACGCTTTCTGCTAGTACTTTATTCAACGTGTAGATTTCGTCGTAGTCCCGTGTATTGTGTAACATGTATAATTTCATGAATATATTATTGAAGATAATCATTTCGTGGCTTCGGTATACATCGTTGTTAAGCTCTTCCTCGTATGCGTCGTATGTGTTTGTAGTAGAGGTACAAATAATGAAGATGTCGCCGCAAAATGAACTAAAAAGGAGTAGTGTATCGAGCGTGCACGGTCGGAATAACTCGCGGTGTTATCGACGCACGCGCACCCAATCTGCGATCGAAACACACCGGATAAGATTATCCGGTAGCCCTGTATTATTTTAATGAGACTACACGACTCCTCGAGATTCAATACGATACGAAAAAGCTTAGGTAACGAAGGGAATAAAAAATATACGGGTCAAGAAAGATATCACCCTGCCACGTTGAGATGACGGGGCGTGCAATGCGAACAATCCCCGAAGAGGGGATTTTTAAATTAGCCACCGAACACGATAAACTCCTGTACATCTACATACCAGCTGACGGCAGATCGGCTGATACCATTATGTCCCGGTAAGGTACCGATTAAAAAATATCTACATTTATAAGCGAACAGCATCTGGTATTTAAATAAGATATAAATGCGAAAGTTCGCGAATGTTTTGTTTTTCGGTTACATATTTTCTTTCCCCGGTGGAAGCTCCCCTCGACGGATATATTGGTATTAAAAATGTAAGGGAGATTTATGCGAATGGCTCTAAGCTTTCATTAGTTGTTCCTTATGCGATGTTTTTGCGGTCGCCGCTCCCTGACCGGTAATTTTTCATTTTTCTACAAAGTTCCCGATGTGGCGCCGCGTAGCAAAAATTTAACTGCATGTAAATAATATTTATATCCCTGCGGGTTCTAGCAGCTGCACGCTATGACTTACATTATTCGTTTCCCTGTTCGTATCGAGGAAATTGAAATTAGGGAAAGTAAGTTTTAATGAAAAGTAATGGAACAAGTAGTTATAATGTTTGGGCCAACTTTGAATAAACATACCGTTGATATACATATGTAGAACTTTTATTTTTTGTTTGTATTAACGTCGTACAAGCACTAATTATATTCAAAGTAAGAATAATTTGTTATATTAGGACCAAATTCCTGAATGTCGATTCAGAAATATGTGTAGTACTGTCAATAAAACTCGGTAAGTTTGGGTATTCGATATACTTAAACATGATAATTTATAGTTAAAGATTAAATTCATTCAACCTACATTAAACAATGTTAATGTTTTGAAAATCATTTCAATTGCCAAATTCATATATAAACCAATTAAAAAACCTAAATGATGGTATGAAACCTATATGTTGTTCCATAGAGTGTTTTAGAATACAATCTAGGTGTTTTTAGTTCCAATTATTATATATACAATGACAGTATATTTTTTGATGAGCATTATAATTGAACTTTTCCTTTGGGAATACAAATAATTAATTGTAGTAAATTATCTTATTTATAGGTATTGATCCATGTTAAGACCATAAATATTTCTATCGACTTATCAGTAGCATCTTCGAGTTATTATCGTATAGTATTTTTCTAGTCTGAACGCTAATAATATATTTAAATTAAATGCATTACATGATTTTGCTTATCTTACCAACATTCATTTTTAATATTGTAGGTAAACCATAAACATATGCTTTATCACATTATTACGGCTTGTGATTCCGTATGTAAATTAGAACTAGAACAAGGGGCCTTGTTCCACCCCTTAGAGACATCCGCGTCAAATAACACATGAACTTCCTCATTCGAACGTTCGCTATACAACAACAGTCCGTATTACACTAGCTAACCAATTTACTCTTAAACCTCGGTTTACGTCTGTTTTAAATATTTAACAGTGAGAATTTTCTATGAATATGAAACATACGAGATGTATCGGACGGAAATATCATTGTACATTTGCAACTATTATTTCTCTAAGCTCTAAGTTATTTGTTATAACTTTATTTTCACTATGTAACTTCTTTTATTTTATCGGGGTTCGCAGGTATTCATGACAAATGGTATAAATAACCTTAGGGTTATACAGCTGGTATAAAATTGCAAATCAATATTGAAGAAACAATTTTTTAATAATTGTGTACAAAACCAAAGTGAAAATTTAATTTAAAAGTTATTATAAAATAAATATCAATGAATATCATGTAAATAATATAAATATCAATGATGCTTTATGCAAAAAATAATTAACATAAGTGACATAATGAAACATAGGAAACAAATTCTACTTACGAAACTTAGAAACCCTTGCGGTTTACAGGAATCAGGGATAAAAATCCTCAAAAATGACGTCTGAATAGGTCAGACATTTATGTGACAATAAATGTTAGTACCTTGATAAATATGTTCGTGACATCTCAATTACAAGTACATATTTCCATGTTCTATGTGGTTTTGAATCCTAAGGGGGTCACAAACGAAGAAATAGTAATAAAAACTTAGCAACAGGTCGACTTCACAAAATGTCATTGTGTAGTTTACAAATAAAGTATTTTTACTCTGACACTTATTCAAGTTCTTAATAAAATTTTTGCCTACTCAAACCTAATGAAATACTGTGCTTATTCGACGCACGTCACATTAAATTATTTCAGCTAAGTAATTCTGAGCGGTTAATTATTGTGCACAACCTGGGAGGAGAGTTGAGAATGTAATTATTATTAAACTTTACGATTGTCTCACGTCACCCCTTTATATTGTTCTGTGAAACTAGAATGGCAGATGAAATCTTAACTGCAAAGAAATATCGACGTTATTTCCTTCATAGTAAGTCCAAATTAAAATTTCGGAATATAGATGTACTATCATTTCTATTACCACCATAACATGTTGAGATCCTAAGGGAGTTTCTTAGCTTGTTGCGGTACAGGATTCATATTTAAACTTGTGTAAGGATATTACTTGCAATATAAATGTATTGTTTATGTTGTAAACATTTATAATGATCGATTTGATTGAATTGAAACATTTATTCTGAAAAAATTAACTTGATAACTTTAATAAATACAATAGTTTCGGCTGAAAGATTCTAGAGAAAGCAGTATCCTTTGAATTGAATTTGAAAGACTAGCTTAATAAATACGTGTTTCAACTCTTTTATTATTTCCATAATGCATGACAGAAACGAATCGTTTATTGTAAATAAAATAGTTATCATGACATTTTTTCAAAATATCTGTTAGATTATGCCATAGATACTTAGAGAGCGCAAATTTAGACAGCACTAAAATTTTATTTATATCAGTTCTGTTACTAATAGATCCTGACAATGACGAGGTGGTTACAGTTGAACAATAAGTCACGTTCGATATTGAAGTCACAGTGGAGTTCGCTAGATGGCGTGCGTGTGGTCGAGTCGCGTGCGCAATGTAACCGGAGCGACACGCGCAAGTAATCCAATATGGCTGCCCGATGTCTTTCGCATATAGGTACATTGCCGGAATGGCATTTTAATATTCCTTCGTTAATGTCAGCTATTGTTTACTTCGTTCTGCTGTGTAGTAGGACAGCAACTAAGTATTAAAGTCAGGTGAAGCTGATCTGCTGAAACACTGATCTATGTTAATGATATCCATTATGCACAGTCTATTAGCTGGTAATCATATTTTTATGTTTATTTTTTTTCTGCTCGTTTGCCGGCTTACAGCATAAAAAAACGAGCAAGTCCAAATAATAAAATATTTGTTTGAATTCGAAAATAAGAACAAGGATTAGACCAACAAACTTATTATTTAACCTTTTTTATTAGATAACAGAATTATACAGTAAGCTGGACACAATACCCGGAGTCCATAAGTCGAAGCTAGTTCGAAGCCGAACAACGCCCAGCGGCTAACGAGCCCGCGAGATGAGCCGCCGCCGATACACCGACGACGCATTGTTGCTGCCGCGACAGCTTTCGCGCCATTGTGCACGAGGTGTTCTCATTCTCAACCAATCATAAACTGCGATCTCTGTTTGTTTTCTTCAAAACGCTCGAATTTTTCAATCCGATTAAGCTTTATATGGTGAAGTTTGATTATGATTTCGTACGACAGGCTGCTATAAATCTTTAGTGGTAAGTAAAACTTGTTTGTTTCTTTGTAAACGAATTAGGTATTCAGATAGATTCATTTACATTACATTAACATTTGCAGTCAACTTTATCAAAACTGATTTTAGTAAGTTTTATTTAATGCATTGCCTAAGTTTCAAAATTGTGTCTACATCCAAAATAATTGTGACTCATTTTAAGTATACTTATGCTTTTTAATCTTAATCAAAATTCAAAATAAATATATTACTAACACAATGTAGTATTGCTTCAATAACTTTCAAAATAATAATTTTCATTTAAAAAATCAATCGTAGCGCGAATATCTGGGACAGTAATTCGGTTTCACCCCGACATAATAGCAGTGCCGTCAGCATTGTAAAAGCTTTCATATCAATTGAATCCATTAGCTGAGTACACAAGTCCTGTCTGTCTATTTGCTCATCAGTTTTTATCATTGGCCAGTTCATGTTTGTTCGATCGGTCACTTCCATATTATGGATGGGCTGTTTCCCTCCAATAACACCATTGTGATCTGTTATCAGAATTTTCAAAGCAAATGAAAATGTAAACACCTGCAGTAAAAGCTTATAAATTGGATGGCAAAAGTATGTATATTTGTATTTGTAAACAAATTCAGTAATGTGTTTAAGAAGAAAGTGTGGCGTAATGGTCACCGTTACGGACCGCCGTTAGAATGGTCTTGGGTTCGATTCCTTTAAATGTCTGTTTGGGTGAGTGTCTTCGTTTATAATTATGTTGTTCATGGTATCTACGACCCAGGGAATCCTAGTGTGGGACTATGTATGTATAGCTTCATTATTTAATTAATAACGAAAAACATACATACATATATCCATAGTATAATCGTAATTAAATAAGTATTGAAATTCTTTTTAAAAACGCATCGTCTTTGTATAGTAAGTTAAGCTAAGTAAAGTAAATTTAAAAATAAGTAAGTTTTCTCAGTTCTAAATAATTAATGTTTTGCCTGCTATTAAACATCATGTGACGAGGTGGACGCTTTGTTAATGCGATTATCTAAGCCAAAATAATAATACTTATATAATACTTGTAATAAAATTTAACTGGATATTTTTTAGTCGTTTGAATGCATAATTTGAAGGCGAAACTGTAACACAAATAGGTATTTTAGTTGTTAATCAAGGAGAATATTCTCTTATTTATATTTGACGAACTTTTGCTCTCGGCTTCGCTCGCGTTAAGAAACTTTCATCCCCTATTTTATCCCCTTGGGGGTATAATTGATCAAAATCCCTTCTTAGCGGATGCCTAAGCCATAACATCTACCTGCATGCCAAATTTCAGCCCGATCCGTCCAGCGGTTTGGGCTATGCGTTGATAGATCACTATGTCAGTCAGTCACCTTTGAGTTATATATATTTAGATTCTATGACAATTTTAGATCTGAGGGACTATATTTCTAAGTATTAGTTTTAAATAATAATAAATTAACTCTTTTGAGAAGAATCATTATTGGAATATAAATTTGAAAGAATTGAAAACTCAGATGTAGAAGAACTAAAGATATGACTGGTTTCATAAATTATCAATGGCCATAAACATGTATACATAGGTTGCTGTTTGAAATTATCACTGAATTATGTTAAAGTTCCTTTAAGTTTTCTCCTGATATGGAAGTGGAATTCTATTTAAAACAGGAACCCATAAAACAGGCTTGTCCTATCTACCTGTGCATGTGCCATTTGTCCATTCGACGGCACTTAGCTTAACAAAAACTGATAGTTGTAAAACGAAAGAGGGAAACAAAACCTCGGTAACAAGACCGGGCCATTTGGTTCAGAAATAAACTAAGCGGTAAGAATTAACAGGGATAAAGGATTAAAAGAGTAGCCGAAGCAGATTTATGTCGCGATGATTGCAATCGGACCGATTCTGCGTGTAACAGCACTTTATTTATTCTCATCGGAGAAAAGTGCGTGAACGTTGAACTTAGCGAAACTGAAAGTTATGGATGTTTCTTCCTTCGATACGAGTGTAATTGTTTTTAACGATTTATGTTGCCTTTTAATATTGGTACTTTAGATAATGTTTTCTTTTCATAAACCATTCTACTACATTCGGTTAATGCATTCAGCCCAATCAATAAGCAAACCGATTTGGTATTGTATACAGAAAATAAAAATGTAACTTATAAATCAGCTACCTAAAACACATTTTATAATTTAAGATATAGTCATAGTCGGGTAAAGTAAAGCAAAGTCTGGCTCGAAAGTAAATCGTAAAAGGCACTCGAAAAGGCAACAAAATGACAGCCATTTCCCATTCATTGCTCCTCTATTTACAGGAACGAATCGACAGAGGTTTATCATAGCGAAGTTCTTTCACACAACCCTTCTCGCGGTTATCTGATAACGCAGTGAATGCGGTACACATTTGTCTGTACGACACTCTCCACACTGCCTAGTGTAAAAATTGTCAGCGAATGTGCCTAGATAGCGATCTGCCATTTGCTAGTGATAGAGGGGTGAACTTCGTTTGCTTTACAACCACACATAATATAAGACGTCTAGTTATTACAACTTTCATTATATTTCCAAAAAAGCTACATGTTCATTATATTTTCATTTATTAAATTCTAACATAGTTATTATATTCAATTATATCAGTATACTATACCTACCTGCTTCTAAGAGAATACACAATAAAATAGGTGGGGATAATATGCGTACCGATAATAATGAAACCAATTTGGTACATAAAGCGTGGATACATAAGATCCAAACGAATGAACCAACTAAAATGCAAGCCCTGCTGCCAGTAACACCTATCAATTCAGCCGAGGCGAACCGAGCGAGTGATTGCTGTAATTTCTATAAAAAATCAACGGTAAGGTTCGCCAGACACATCGATTCGAAAAAATGTTTCATCAACAATAATTTTATTATCGTAATAACAAAATTACGGGTTGAAGATGCAGAAGCGCGACTTCAAGTCTTAATCTCCCGGGTTTAGAGAGCTTATTCCCTCAGCATTTGCTTATATGTCAGGGGGAGAAATGGAACCTTTGTTGGGCTATAGCATTATTATTTCTCATTTTGTTTTGTTTATTAATACAATTGGCTCGAGGCGCAATATTGATATTCAAGTTTGATGATGACTCGCAACGCGAATTTTCTTTCCAACCTCCACTGTATTTTTATGGGTTTTATAACAATTGCGTTCCCCAAAGCTTTTGTTTGAGAGCCAACGAATTGTGTAATGCTTACTTACCCACTGAATAAATTTCAATTTATGAATTTTTTACAATAGTTTCGTTTTATACTATAATTTAAGTAGGTAGGTAATGTATCTAAAATTTTCTTTTACTCGATAACTGAACGCTAGAAACAATACACAGATTAAGTTAAATTGTGGTAGTAAATATAAAATATCCATAGTTCACGGAGTTTCTCATGGAGAAAACGAAATGATGTATATAAATAACTCGCAGAAATATCAATTAAACAATTATGCTGTCCGAATGGAATCGTGTGTAATGATAGTGGGCCGGGCTATAACTCAAGCGCATCTGTTCTACGGGTATTTGCAAAGGCACGACATGAGCTCGAGAAGATTCGCTAAACGTAACCTATTCATGTCTGTCTCCAAAGTATTGTCGAGTGCGTTTTGATCTCATTCAATAAAGTCATATTTGTTTTCGATGATATATTTTTATATATCAGTCATATCAAAGGTATACCCCGATGCATTGCCAGCCAAGAAAAGATAAGATAAAAGGTATGTATTGCGTCTCAAACCTAGATAAATATCCGTATAAAACTATAGTTATAAAACGGTTTATCAAATTTACCTCACTTTTCCTTTATTACATACACGGAAATAGTTAAAAAAAAACAAACATAGGCATAAAAGTAAACTGTCCCAGTACAACACTATAACTTCAAATTTCTATAATTTTCGTTCATAACGTAATAAATAATGAGCATATAATGCGATGCAAATGTACCATGTCTGTTTAAAGTGGTTAGGTAGTGGCTATCAAGCAGAACTCGCGATAAAAGTACCCACTTGATTCGAGCTTAAGAGTTAATCAATGTTGCTTATGTGTCGGATTACGCAGAATCGATTCGCGCGAGATGTTGACTAATATCGATTATAACATTTACGTGTACCGGCCTTCCTGCATGTTGTCTCTGTATAATGTATGATAATTTCGTATGCTAATTCTAAATCGTTGAGTTGTGTGTTACCTTTGATATTAATTAACTACGTTTTAGAACACTAATGTGTCGGCTTATTTGATGTTATTATTTTTAATTTATTGAGTAATGTTACAACTTAGCAAAACGCCTTTATCTATTAATAATTCTCTCCTGTTGGTTCCACTAATTGTTATATCAATATTTTTTAGACTTTAATTAAATAATAGTACGTTTCGCGTTATTATGTAGCATTGATATTACACACACAATTAGAATATTGGTATCAATTATTAGATATACACAATATTGATACCTGTTATAGGTAACGTTTGAATATACGAAGGACGATTTGATAAAACAAACTGCTAGAAACTGCTAGCCTATCCAGGCGTAACGCATTTCTGATCTCGTAATACTTTTTACAAAAGAACGTGTAAATAATAAAACTACAAAAATCACAAATAAATTATCTGTTGAAAATATGTCATATAAAAGTGAAGCGTACCTTTTTCGTAGCTGATTTGTCGTTCCTGCTGGCGAGCGTTATCTGCCGCGACCTTCAGTAGCCCCTGGATGTTGCGGAGCAAGGTCTCTGTGGATGAGACCAGGGTGTCGGCGGTGGGGTCGACGGGCACGGAGGGCGGCGAGGTGGAGGGTGCGGGGTAGTTGACGGGCGCCGGCGAGGTCGACGCGGGTAGATCCCGTTCGCCATCGCTCAGATCTGCTCCTGCCAAACAGGTGCACTTCAGTCTATCTATCTACTTATCAGCCCTTAAAGGTCCACTGCTGGACATAGGCTTCCCCTAATGAACTTCACTTCAGTAATGATCATTAATTGGAATAGACAACGCAAGGTCTGTCGTTGTACTTGCGGTCAAGTGGAAGGCGATATTGTCATTATGTTTGAAATTCTGCGAAATGTCATTGGTAGGTGTGGCTTTACTTTTGTACACAATGTGTATATTTCTTTACTAGCGTCTCGGGTAACTAATGATAATGTTTGCTTCTTTTATTTACAAAAATACAAGAGCCGTAACCCGATGAAAGAGAAGCTTTGATTTACATAGTATACTTAGTAACTAATTGATTTTCGCAATGATGAAAGTTTCTGTGGATAGCATTTAGCACTACAATTCAAAAACTAAAATATTTATAGTTTAAAATTTCCTTACTGGTTTATCACAAAAGCTTTAAAATAAATAACTTGTTCTTAACTCAGTGCATTTCGCTACCTGGCTATTAAACTAGAACACCATCCGTAATGATTAGCTGCAGTGCTGAATTTATATCCGTTGTTACGTAGATAAATCATTCAATTAAAACACCCGCTCACATTAATTCTGCCATACGCCTGTAAGAAGCTTCTTAGGACAAAGTTATAACAGCGATATTATTATGGACGTATAACGTTATTTGGGATCGCGTGCGTGTATCATTCCCATCGCAATTATTATTGCAGGTACATCGATATCGCGTGGTGATCATCGGTACACGGCTTTGATGGGGTCCGCAACCACATATACTTATTCAGATTAAGAGAATTAATCATGGTTGTCTGCTTTTAAAGCTCCTCAGATTTTATGGACATTCGTTATTCTTAATTAATAGCCAATCGTTACAATCTTCATAAACACTAATTTTGTCAATATAAATGTACCTACAAAAGCAACATCACAAGGTGAATGTGCATTTTAAAAATCATCGTTTCTACCGGCTATTTATTTAATTGTTTTATTATTAACAATTGTTTACGGAGGTACATCAACGATACATATTAAGTGCGTGCAGACATGTTACAGAATAGGGGTCCGGTCGAGCCATTCGACACCGAATGGGCTGACTTTAACCGATTTATATGCTTCGTTGCACTATACCACCTGCTTATTCCTTTTGCGAATTCTGTAAGTGTATACCTATAGTATATACTACTCAGTATAAGTTCACAATGAATTTAATTTACCTAATCTCTGCATGTAAAATCAACAGGCGGACACGGTTATTTCAGGCGCAGAGAATGTTCGACATTATGTCAATAACGGACCGCACACATAAAAAAGAAAGCGTTTCGATTGGCGTCTCTCACGGTCCAAAGTAATCTATCGATACATTTAATTTAACTGACAAGATAGTGAACGCTCATCACATAATGAAGACAACATCGTTTCGTCATTGTCGATGCGCACGATAGCACTTTCGAGTTGTCACAACACCATCTTCCTAATAAGGCCAATTAACAGAATTATCGCACGAAATTCGACTCTTTTCAACTTATACTTAGTATTCAAAGCGAGTCGTTCGTCCTCATTGAGATTTAAAACTTTATAAATGTGTAATAAGAAGGGGTCGGAACCGAAACCGCCGATTAAAAGAAAGAGGTAATACAAGATGGACAAAGATCAAAGTTGAATGATAGTGGTAAAGAAAAAGCTTTTTATAATGAGGCTGTGGCAATCGTGATGAACGTGATTCACGTATCGACAGAATTAATTATAAATAAATATACATTTGAAATGTATTGCTAATTGAACATTCTAATGGTATTAAAACTATTCTCGAAGTGATTGTACAACAATTGTAGAAAGATGTACATACGTTTTGAAAGTCGTCGAAGATCAGCAAAACGAACAATTTGCTATTATCGTCATAATCTGTCCGTTCCCACGCTCGTCAAGTATTTTGTATGTATATTACAATAACCACAGCACACAATCCTCATTGTTTCACGTTACGTTGAGTTAATTTAGCTATTGTATGCTTCGAGTATTTACATTTGTGAATCGCTGTTTTGACTTGCACCCTCGCGTAAGCAATTGTGTGTATGCTACTTGTACGTACTGTGTAAATGTGATAGGTACTCATTAAATTTTACGCTAAATATAATATGTGAGTCATTATTATTGTTTATGAAATAACTGTAAGGGGCTCCATTCATCTTCAGTCTGACTTAATATTCCTTGCTCGTGGTATACTTTTCTGAACATTAGACAATATTATGGGATCTGATGTTGGAGGTCGCCTGGCTCTATGGCATCCAGCTGAGTCTAGGCGGTATGTTTGTACGGTACTTAAATATTTTAGCTGTTTATCTATCTAACACACTCCCTCTAAAATAAATCGTAGAATGTTTTTTCGTGATTCTATCGCATCTTTAGTGTTACTGATATACCATGATCAGCAAGTGATTTCTCTGTGGCGGCAAGTGTTGGTGACCGTTTCGCTAATCGTTGTATACAATAATCACGGTTATTGTAACGTATTTGTAGTGAACTACAACAGAGCAAGACAAAGTATGTTTAACGTCTACATCCTTTATTTGTCTCCTACATATGTGTATATATAGAGAAATGTGATTATTTCATTTTGATTCTGCGTATGTGTGTACGAATTAAAAAAGTTGCAGTCAGAATCGAAATCTTTATGAAATATAAAGTAACATTCTATCGTATATTAATCATATATTAATCTATACACTTATAGTTACATTAATCTATACACTTATTAGTCATTATTTTAAGGAATAAGTTAATTTAACTTACGTTAAATAACAATTTGATTTCATCGTACAATAAATAATAATAAGAAAAATATAGTTATTATTAACTACAGTTCCTTATATTACATTGATTCTGAATTGCATAACCAAAGCTATAAAATTACAGTTAATATAATCAAATGTAGAAATAAATAGTTTACTATTTATTCATAATTATCAATCAAACGGGCAGTCGTACGCGCTATCGTAATTTAGTGACGTTAAACTAATAACGAGTTCTCATTTGATTGATGATCTAGATGGGGATAGTGAACACTAAATTGATTAAAATATTTAATATGGCAATAGATTCAATCAACAAAAAGCCGAAGATAAAATGAGTTGGGATGTCATTGAAGAAATTGTCATGCCATCCATCATCAGCGTAGTACACATAAGAAGGTGTTGAGGTAATATCACATCTTACATAATAATTATAACTATGTTTTGCAAATCATTGCATTCGGATTATGTTACTCCTGAAATACACTAATTTTTAAATCTTTTGCTTTATCTTTTATTCGTATTAAATCGATATGAAGAATATTTTTTTGTTTTAGGCAACTATAAAAGATGAAATAGTATCGTAGTGGTTTATATTAGTAACGGTAAATTGCAAGTGAAACTTGATGTTCTAGATTTTAATGATACAAATAAAAGTAATGGTGGTTACAGCATAAAACTGTATTGCATCTCTCTACCAACGTTTACAGTTCATACTTTATTGAGAATGATAGCAGCGTCATTCAGTCATTGTAATGAATATAATGTGGATATAAATGTATGTCTGTATAAAACACGATAAATTCTGGTAGGTTTAAACTGATCTCATGTTTGTTCATTATAATATACAATATGTAATCGTGAGTTTTTCATTTTGACATGACAAAAAGTTACCGACGTTACGTCAATTCGTAGACTAAATATCCTTAACATTCAGCGATTCCTCCCGATGGAGTATGACGTAGGACTTGAACATGTAGCAAAGTTTTATTCAACAATATTACCGCTACAAAGTATGTAGATGTTGTAGTCATATTCAGTGGGGATTTTTATACTTATCATTAAATTGTTCTCGAATAAAAAGAAGGTGGTTTTATGGCTGATAATTTCCGAACTATGAATGCTGAGGGTTCCAGGGTTATTACTGGGTAATTTTGCCGAGCATTACATGCTGAGTACCTACGCTGAACGGGTGATACCTACCACTAACCTGTGTTAATATTACACGGACATTCTCTTGTCATGCTTACGATTATATCAGATAGGGACGAGCTAATTTTATCAGGACAACAATCAAAAGTACACCTACATTTTATAGGTTCAGCCCTATTTCACTGTGCCCTATGCATAATGCTTTGATTTCACAACAGAAGAAGAGAAGGCAGAATATCTTAATAGCTAACTTAATAGCTAACATCACTAGTCGCAATATTTTTCTTATGACACTATCACAAGGTTATTTGAATAACCTAGGCTTTAGAAACAAACTAGCAAGTGTCAGTAATTAAAAGGTTCTTATAAACGGCGTAGTTGACTTTCGAAAAGTGTTTGTAAAAACCTACTTTTGATTTGAAAGGTGATGAAATCTTACCGTCATCCTCATCTTTAA
>DWJN01001118.1:0-19304 GCA_018248895.1 Carystus phorcus
TGTTGTCCATGGCACCCACGACACAGGGTATCCTAGTGTGGGGCTATGAGTGTGTGGCGTTATTTATTTATTTATTTTATTTATTTTATGCAACCCGTAGCCTTCTTAGTAATGTCCTGGCGGAGTAGCGAAAGGTCCCGGTTTCGATTCCCGACCCGAATTTACATTTATATAACATACATTTTTATTTATTCATGTACACACAGTATTCTGCTTGATATATAAGAATGTCATAATAAGGCACCTTAAAGGATGCAACATAGATGCATCGCATTGTGAGGATTTGGTAGCCGCCCGCGTAGGATGGAGACCTCTTGTTCATCAAGAAGTTGATGCCTTTGAACCAAATCTACGATCTCGTTTAGATCTAAAATAAAACGGACTCAAGCTTCCACCGACGGCAATTCCATATTATAATAATGGTGTGCTTACATGTACTCAATGCGAGCGTACGTAACAGTGGATTCGTAGGTCACTATAGAGTACACCGCAGAGCTAATCATCCTAGCTTAATGAACCATTGCTGAAGCCGAAATTGGCTTTGAGGCATCAAAATACAAAGTGACAAATAAATTAATAATGTAATCGGATATAAAGGTACCTAGGATTCATGTTTGTTATCCTGGATTTAGTATTGAATCGTTTGTATTATCCATGAAAATCGCGACACATCGAAACCTAGTGTGGCGAGCACTCAACTATAGAATGTATAAATGTTTATAAATTATTGGAAAATTATTACGTTCTCGGGTCTACTTGATGTAGACAAGACAAAATGATTGAAATAACTATATAATAATAAATGTACACTATGCATTATGATATTTTGAATTGCCAGTAGCATAGATATACATAAAGTATTACATTTCTGCGATATCCAAGAATCAAATCTCTTTTTCAGACTGGTACTACCGAGGTAAATGAGTTATGAAGTGAAATTTTATATTTAACACACAGTCGAATATAAACTATATGAGTTCCTTAATTATTAGTGAATGCTTGAGTATAGTTCCACTTGATGGTAAGCAGTGTTGTACCCTTGGTGGTAAAGCGTATCAACTTAATATAAGCGCTTTCAATCTTGACTTGAAGAAAATACATCGAACGGGAGCACAGATGTCAAAAAGGTAAATAATAAATATAAAATAAGTATAAGGTATAGTTACCTCCTCCTTTGCAATGGTCATGTCATCGGTGACGTCACAGAACACCGTGGGTTGGATGTAATACCCCTCAGCTCCGACACGTTCCCCGCCCGTCAATAACCTCGCACCCTCCTCTTTACCCTTCCCGATGTAACCCAGTACCTTTAGCATCATGGACTCGTCGATCTAAAAATATCATTGCTAAAATAATATCTTTTTCAGTTTGATATAGACAGAAACCGGCTTCGATTAATTACGTATTAAATATTCCGATTCCGATATCATAATCATCAAGTTAATGCGCATTATTAGGGATAACCCTAAAACTACTTTTCAGGTATGGTCATCGATCATCAAATCAGTACAGCCAGTAAACAGTTATTTAGTAACACTAATAAAAAATACAGACGAATTGAGAATTATTTGAAGTAGCGAAAATGTGATAAATAATAATTAACGGTAATTACTTTTTTAATACGTTTAAATTTATAGTTAACGAGCTTTTTCCCGCGACTTCGCTCGCGTTAAGAAACTCATCAAAATCCTTTCTTAGCGGATGCCTACGTCATAACATCTACCTGCATGCCAAATTTCAGCCCGATCCGTCCAGTGGTTTGGTCTGTGCTTTGATAGATCACTATGTCAGTCAGTCAGTCACCTTTGAGTTATATATATGTATTTAGATTATTAAATAAGCTTTCTAACATTTTGTATACTGTAGGTTGAAGCATATTGATATTTTCCGTTACTACACGTACATTAAACAAATTATTATTTTTGAAGTTATTAATATTGAAGCGTGAACAAAACTTAATCCTTTCGTACGAGCGGTGGTGATACATCACTTAGACTAATTATTTATCGTGATTGCGTAATGGCTTATTATTCCCTGGTCACCTACCTGAGGGCCTTGCTGTGTTTTCAAATCGAAGGGATCCCCGAGAATTCTGTTCTTTGCCATATCAACCGCCCTCTTCACAAACTCCTCGTATATCCCCGACTGCACATACAGCCGGGAAGCCGCGATACATATCTGCCCTTGGTGCGTAAAAACTCCGAAAGAAGCCATCGGTACAGCGATATCCACTGAAACATAACAGACAATTTCGGTTCATGTTTGTGTTGTTTATTGATCAAAGAAAATAAATCCTTTTTCCATTTTTTGCAATACATTCCTGCGTACCTCCTCCATTTTTTGCAATACAGTAGTCCCTTATCGCACGTCGTGAATGTGAGCTAAAAAGTTAAAATGTATAATGTTCATGTGTATTTACTAAAGCGGAAGTTTTGGATATGCTTGCTTCACTATCGTAAAAGCAAGAGACTATATTTAAGACAATTTTATTATGACGACTATTTCTGATGGATTTCGCTCCCTTACTGCCCAATATGACGAAAGTCACAAGTCTATTAAGTTTCTCGGTCAAAAATATGATGTACCTACTGATGATAAATTAAATGAGAAGCGATCAGCTAACCGAATATATAATACATTCATTGGAAGCGAAAATTGAATACTTTGAAAAAGGTATGCGCGGATCGAGCATCGAGTTACGAAACATTTCACAAAATAACTACGGAAACAAAGAGCGATTTGGTGGAAATTATAAAAAGTGGGAAAAACGATCAATGTTTCAGTGCGAGCTCTGAAAATACGGAACATATCGAATTAATATAAAAAGTACTCAAATAAAACAGTAAATAATATAGTCGAACATTCCACTTTTAAGCACCGTCTTCTAATCTAAACACCAATTTTTCAAGATTAAATTTTATATCAATTGCCTTGTTCAAGAAAATTAGACATATTATATTGCACACAAAAAGATTCTTAAGACAGTTTATACTACATTGTGTCAGCCTATACATTTTAAACATACATATATAGTTGTATTGTATAGATTTATGGGCGGTGCCACCAAGACGCATTTATTACTACTTTAACGTGCATAACGTGCTATTCTTAAAGTAAGCAATTTTCTTCCTTTCAGGTACACTACATTTCTATTGCGTGAAAAATGTGGAGTACCGTGGAGTGCAATCTGTGCGAAAACTTTTCATTTTAAACCTTATTTTAAAGTAAAGGTGATAATAATTTTAATGTAAATAAAGTTAAAACTCCCTTTTCCAAGAAGTGTTCGTATTTTGTTAGGTGGGTACAAATACAACAAAAAAGAAAAAAATTGTTAATCTAATAATCTAAATAATAATTCTAATGATCTAATGAAACTTACAATTAGCATCATTCATTATGATAAGCGGGCTCTTCCCACCCAACTCAAGGGTGACCCGTTTTAAGTTATTCGCACCGGCAGCCTGTTGGATTAATTTCCCAACCTGAAAAACACTCGACATAAATTTATATATTAAAACAAAACGCTTGCAAATTTCCTTGAAAGATATTTTGTTGTTCATTTTCAGCGCAACAAATTCAGCAAACACAAAGATTTTGTACATTAATATTCTTAAATAAACGTATTAAATAATTTTGTTTGCCACCATCATTCTGAACAAAAGACTGTAGAAGTAGGGTAGGGTATTAATAACTGTTAGGTTACAGTTGTTTCATGCCAAATCTCCGGAATTATGATAGCTATGGAACATCGAAGGTCGCCCAAGAAGGTTACACACTCAGCCCTACACCAGGATTCCCTGGGTCATGAGTGCGACAGACAACACTCAAATACAAGGACCTACAATCAGAAACATCAAAACCAATGTGTTGCTGACACAAATAGAGACAGGAGGTTTTTTCTAAGTCTCCGCCAGTGCGACCGAAATACTTATAAATATTTCACCATCGACTTGAAACGCAAAATAATATTTAGCCAGGCTATTGTAGTACCCTTTCATCTCACGGTTCCATCGAAATAAAGCTAGGTGGTACAAAGCTCAGCAACCTTGAACGACAGGGTCCTGACGTCATCACCACGTCCACTACTGTGCAAGTACACACGAGTAGGGCAGGCTTAGCTTGAACTCTAGAAAGGAATTTGTTAGACCCAATGCTTAAACCTGTAGTAGATTTAGACGTTAAAATGATCTCAAGATTAATTTGCTGATAATTACAACGCGCTTATGTTCTGAGTGGTATAACTAAACAAATAAGTATATAGGAAGAGCATGAGGAATTCATTTCACGTGTATTTCAATCAAATCAATTGAGGTGTGTTCAATTAGTTCCTGTTGTCGAGGATTTAATCGTTACATAGGAGAGTTAGTTAATAAAAAATTTAATCATAATTAAATTTTACGTGCAAAGGAATTTTGTGAATAGATTCTAGATAGATAGTCTATACCGAAGTAAAATATTTTTCAAGATAATTTTAAAATAAAAATTAAATGAATCTTTTTTGTAATATGAATTATGTTCCTAATAATTTCAAGTATGAAGTATAAGTAAAAACAAAAGTTCAATACTAAAGTAAAGTAAGTAAAGTACAATAATAAATTCAAATACAATACATTACTTCCCAATTGTTTCAGAATAACATTATACTTTTCTTTTTACTTAAAATTCTTACAATAATTATACTTCTTACTTCTTTCTTGAAATGTCTATCAATATGATAACAACGACTCTCTATTGTATAATTTATTATACTAAACATTGATTTATTTAACCATCACAGCGACTACGAGTCCTGTCATTGCTACATGGCCGCGTTCCAGTAAGCGTTCACAACGATCAAAACGTTCATTTCAGCGTTCCTCATGACGACCGCGGTCGTTGTGGTCGAGACGAAAACGTCACTCATGACATCATGACTAACGTTCAAGTGACTCTCACCACGACCCATCTCAAAAGGTGGGTCGAAGTGTCCGTTCCACTACAGTTTATGACAGTAACGCTCACAAGCTAGTGGAACAAGAAAAACTGCGGTCGTGAGCGAGATCATTGTGGACGATTAGTGGAACGCGGCCAGAGTATACATTCCAAGCTGTCAATAAGCCGTACTATGTAATGCTAACCGCCGATTTCTGAAAAAGCTTTTCTTGAACTAACAGCTTTGTTCACTTAGAAGCGCTGTCAAATCAATTTGAGCTTGTGAAACGTTGATTCAACAATTAGTCAGAAAATAAAAACACATTTGACAAACAATTCCAAGTAAAATTTGACAGCTTAACCGAACGATTATTCAAATCAAATGACACAATTGACTTTGGACGATAGATTTGACAGTTTATTAGTATTTTTTTTATTGATCAGCCTTTCAGAAACCGGCGGTAATAATACTTTGAAAATTTATTAAGACCAATATACCTATCATTAAATTACCTCTACAGAGCCAGTGAAAGATATTTTAGCGACATCAGGATGATGTGTGACTGCAGAGCCTGCCCCTGGACCGAATCCAGGTACCACGTTGATAACCCCAGGCGGAGCACCCGCTTCGGCCATCAACGCGGCGAGAGCCAACGCCGTTAAAGGTGTCTGTTCTGCCGGCTTCACAACCACTGTACAACCTGCCCCAACATATAACTAGGTGTTTCCATTTGCTTAACTAACAAAGGAGCAAACGACACCGAATCAATAACATCACCGAAATATTGTAATCCATAGGAAGCCTTGACGGTCGATAATAATATCATAATTGGACGGCTTCGGAAAGATGTTAAAGACATTTTATACGTAGTAGATATTCCACAATCACATACACACATCTCGGAATTTTAGCACAGGACGAATTTGGCGCCTCGCCATTGTACAGTAGCACCACGATTACAGGAAATAAACTTGTCAATCAATAATGTAGCTCCTTTCGCCCTAAACTACTATTACTTAATAATTGTCAATAACAAAGACAACAAAATGGATTGTCACTATGTTATTTTGCTTCTAATAATTGTATGAAAAATTCAAACACATATATGTACATATGTACATAGTAACTTCCTATTAAAATGCGTTATCATAACTTTGTCCATAATTTATTTTCGCAACTGAGAATTACAATTAAATCAATTTACTAATAGGAGTTCGACTATGTTTAAGTTTCAAGCTTACTTCGCTAATGTAAAGTGCACAATACAGAACCTCTGTGAGTCAATCTTACCGCCAAAAGGCAGCTTTCTACATGAGCAATCTGCATGCGAAAGCTGCGTAACATTGCTAAGGACGGTCCGTTTTCCTCAAAAGTATCGTACCGGTAGCATATTTTTATTAAACAAATAATAGGCATTAAATCTTTTTATGATTACAGTACTGATATAAACATAAATCTTTATTATTTTTTGAAACATTTGTTATAAAATTTTCCTAATCCGTAAACAGTGATACTAAATAATTTTATGTCTATAATAGTTTAAATACAATAAGTTTGTATCGAGGCCATGTGGATTGTAATATTTCTTCCTTAAATAATATCTACATATCTAATAAACTCACCTGCAGCGAGTGCTGTGACAACTTTGTTAATAAACATCAAAATTGGAACATTCCATGGCAGGATGAGACCGCAAACTCCCACGGGTTGTTTCAGTGTGTAGGAAAACAGATTGCCACCTGACAATAACAAAAATTCAGCATAGTTACATATTTGTGATGTAATTTTTAAATATTTTTGGGCTGTAAAGTCGTTCACATAAAATCTCGGAGCCTCACATAATTAATTTTAATTTAGAACATGCTATTAACCCAGCTTCGTTTGCACACATGTATAGAAAGAAAATACATAAAGATATATTTTTTCTTCAAAACTTGATTCGCGTGGAGATTAACAAAAAAATGTTATTGTTTCGTTGGCAGATTTTACGATAAGTTATAATTCTGAAATAAAAGTGGCCTAGGTTACTCTTTTTACATCGTCTATCTGCTAGTGAAAGTCTTGTTATAATCGGTCCAGCCGTTCCAGAGATTGGCTTGAACAAACAGACAGACAGGCAAAAAGTACAATGTGTTATTTCGGTGTTTCGCATGCTTAATTTCCACACCCAGTCAGCATTGTAAAAATTGAAAATCAAAGTTATGCTACACCACGTTTTCAGACCTGATTGTTTTTACAAATATTTACTTAATATGAACTTTAAAAGTTGTGTATAATCTCTAATTTCGGATCCCTATCCGCAGACGTTCCGCGAATATTGTAATTTTTTACATAATAGTCCTTTTGGACTTGTAAATTTGCCCTTGTCTCCAAGAATTACAAAAATTTACATATAGGTACATTTAATTATAGTTATATATATATTTATTTTTATTTTATTATTTATGTACATGTATACAGTATATTAAAAACAGTAATAATGTAATTTTGTACACAGGTACTGCTTATTTCTAAAAGAAATCTCTTCCAGCAGACCTGGGAATGGAAAAATTAGTTTAAAATTAATTTAGCGTGCACTTGTTTGTATTTATTAATAATATATATACAATAATATTATATATAGATACATAAATACATACTTATTAAATTATAGGGATAATATATAAATGATACTATAAAGAAACAATTATAAACGTAATGTGATAAAATTCATAGACTAAAAATTATCCAACATAATATAGAAAAGTAGTGCATTTTGACTCTTTTTTTAAATGAGTATATCGTTGGAGATTGAGGAATAGTTGGTGGCAGTGATTCACAATCTAAGCGCATGAACTTTATAATCGTGGTTTTTGTCGAGGAATTTGTAGGAGTTATCTCAGGTGGGTTCTGCAAGGTGCATTGGATGGACGGGCATAGGAGAAACGACTTCGGAGATACGACGGGGAGGACGGGTAATTGAGGATATTAAACGATAGGCATAGGAAACGAGTATTCTTGCGAAAGCGGATTGGGAGACACTTGAGATCCTTGCGGAATTGCGACACACGATCAAATTTCCGTTAACCAAAAATGAACCTTATACACAAGTTTTGCAAGCGCTCAAGTTTATTCAACAGCTCCTCCGTGGCATCTAGATAGCAAACATCCGCGTAGTCTAAGATCGGTAGAATTAGGGAGTGACATAGGGTGATTTTGGTCTTAAAAGGCAAAAAATTTTGAAAGCGCCGAAGCGAGTGCATAGTATGAAAAATTTTACGACTCACTTCCCCAACGTGTGACCTCCATGACATGGTTGCATCTAACGTCAACCCAAGGTTCTTGACAGTATTGGTATATTGTATCGGTGAGTTATCTACGAGTAGATTAGGTATTTTAGCAAAATCAATAGTGTTTTGAACATATTTCGATCCGATAACAATTGCTTGCGATTTCTTGGGATTAATAATAAGTCCAAATGATCTAGCCCATTCACAAATGCAGCTAAGATCGCTATTCATATCTTTGATTGCCACATCGATTTCAGAAATAGCAAAATGGCGGTAAATTTGCAAGTCGTCTGCGTAGAGATGGAAGTTAGAGCTAATAGATTTAGTAATACAGTTAATGAAAACCGAGAAAAGCAAAGGAGAGAGAACTCCACCTTGAGGCACTCCAGCTGCAAGACTACACCAGTCAGAGACTAGCTCGTTATGGTGAATGCGCTGTGAACGCCCACGAAGATAGGAATTAAACCAGGAAATGGCAGAAGGCGAGACGTTAAGAGATTTTAAAATTCCAATAAGGATGTCGAAGTCAACTGATGAAAAAGCACTGCTAAAATCCAGCAGAACCAGTAATGTCAGATGTTTATTCTCGATGGCTAATCGAATGTCATCAGTGATTTTCAGCAATGCAGTAACAGTGCTATGACCGGGCCGGAATCCAGATTGAAAAGGATTAAGCAGGCAATTTGAAAGAAGGTAAGAGGAGAATTGTTGATAGACTATCTGCTCGAGAGCTTTAGAGAGAAATGGCAAAATTGATATGGGTCGGTATTCTGATAGGGAAGTAGGATTGTTGACTTTGGGTAAAGGAATTAAATGGGCAAATTTCCAGGATGAAGGGAATATGCCTGATGATAACGAAAAATTAAATATGTGGGTAAGGGCAGGAAGAATTTTTGGAAGAATTAATTGTATCATTTGCGGGTATAGCCCATCATATCCGGCCGCGGTCGAAGAAATGGATGTTATGGCTTTCTTAACGTCTTCCTCCATAGCAACCGCAAGGGTAAATGGCTGACAAAATGGTTTCGACATATCCGAGAGGGCGCATAATGTTTTATTTTTGGTGAGGTAGTCCAACAAAATAGGTGATTTAGAAAAGTATTTATTTAAATCGTTGGGATCTACCATAACCCCAGCAGACTCGGATGATTTGCCTATCCCCACAGACTTGAGGAATCTCCAAACCTCAGCGGTGCTACGGTTAACAAGAGAATCGTGGAAATAGCGTCTCTTGGCGTCTCTACACAAACGATTACAACGATTACGAAGGTATTTGAAATGGGCCAGATTTTTGTCCGTGGGAGAGCGTTTGTACTTCCTCTTGGCTCTATCCCGTCGACCCATGAACTCCTTTATTAAAGGTGTTAACCAAGGTGCCGGCATGTGTTTAATTTTAACTCGCTTTACAGGTGCATGTCGATTGAATAAACTAAGAACACAGTCATTAAAGATACACACCTTGTCGTCAATACTACCGCTATTTAATATATGCATCCAATCAATGGTGTCGGCATCGCGGTCCAGCGCTTCCAAATCAATGCCTTTAAAACTACGAAGCGGTAGATATTGCACATTACGCTTCGGAGAACGAATGTGATATGATAAATAAATAAGATCATGGTAGGAGAAGGGAGCTGTGAGTTGACCATAAGTATCAACATTACCAGGCGATGAGACGAACATAAGGTCAAGAAGTGACGGGGCACAATTGGGAAAGTGGTGAGTAGGAGAAAGTGGGAGTATATGTAGATTAATAGAAGACAAAATAGAATTTAATTTAGATGATCGAGAGTCTTTTTTTATAAGGCACGTATTAAAGTCACCCATTATGATCACATGTTCATAAACAGGGCACATGTCAGTTAATAGATCATCGAATTGATCGAAATAATCTATGTTTAAATTTGGGCTGTAGAAAACACCGAGCAAGATCTTACGATTGTTTACAAGAATTTCGATGAACAGGAATTCGGCAGATTCAGAGTAATACGAAGGAGAAGATCTAACCATCTTGTAAGATAAGTCAGCTCTCAGATAAATACAGACACCTCCACCACCTTTTCCTGTTCTATCGTTACGGACAAGTATATATCCTGGTAATGAGAACTGGGCAGAAACAAGAGAAGGCTTAAAAAAGGATTCCGAAATTAGTAACGCGTCAAGATGTGTAACACTGAAAGAAGCCAGAAGATCTGAGTAATGCGCAGGAACACTCTGTGCATTGATGTGGGCAACATTAAAGTTATTACGGAAACGTGATAATACAGCAGAGATATTGTCCTGCAATAGTATAGGTTGAGATAAGTCACTGGCCGCACTGTCAAAACTGCAGGTGGAAGAAGAGCAAGAGAAAAATGTATCATCCAGATTGTTGGTATTATCCATATTTTAAAATATATATTACAAATAAATACAATAAACATATAATAAACTATTGAATATATAATAATATGTACGTATATTAAAATATTTAGTAAAATAAAAATGTATATAAGTTACATGCAAACAGCCCACAGCACCCAAGACTGCCTGGTGTGATGGAAGAGATTGATAAAAGATACAAGTACGACATTACTCTATAATGGTATAAACTTAATGAATTTAATTTGTTTAAGTAACTTAATTATCCTATAATAAATTATGAAGCACTTTTACATTACTCTGTGATGTTAATGCATAGCAGTATGAATAGTTTCATATTATCGATAGTAAAATGGAACGTACTAAGTTAATGACATACTTATGTCACTTATGTCAGAAATAATTTCCTTCTTTATTGATGTAACAAATAATTTCCTTCTTTATCGATTTTCTTAACTGAGTTTAAGTAAGGTTATATGAATGTTACTTAATTTCCTTTCTTAAAATGAAACGGTTATGAGACCAATAAGAAGAAAATAAAAACAAGATATTTTTAATATGAACGATACTTAATCTTAAAATTTTAGCGGCACCAGTAATGAACTCATCCTTGACTAAATTAATTACATTTCAAACAGAGTCTAATATCTATAATTTTGAATATAATATTTATCAAGAAAGGAAATGATTAACGATCTTCGACTGTATATTCTGTACTGTTTCATTGATATGAATAGGAGAGCTTCATGAAATTATATAGTAATTAAATAAATAATTAAGTCAATTCATTCAGAGAAACCTACTTGTTTCAAGAACTATTATTTGTTAGTTACGAGTATAATTACGTTATTATTTAAATTGGTTTCTACTTGGTTTTGGACTTTAATAATCGCTTGGTCAGTGAACAAAATAAAAAATGACGTCAATTAAATCCCGAGTCATCCCTATCAATTAAATACGCATTATAGGACAACCCTCACAAACTATTCGTCAGATGTCACTCAAATTTAAATGGAAACACATGACAAGGGTCCGCTTTCGAATAGAAAAAGTTTCATCCAAATCAGCATACCGTGTAAAAACTATAAAAAGGTCTTAAAAATACAGTCGAATTGCGAACCTTCTCCTATCCGTTAAAAATATATGACAATTTAAAGATTACATATATTTGATTGTTACATTAGTAACCACTTCTTGTACTCGCTCATACTCTATTTGCCTAAAAGTTCTGTGTGATCTGGTTCACACTGGCTTCAGGATATTTTAGTTTTCATTCTACAGTGCTATGAGACGGAATAATGTAGTATTATAAAAACCCACGCGTAAATATCATTGGGATAATTGGAAACGATATTAAGTATTGCATACGTCTGTTCACTGTCTTCAAAGAACACGTTAAACAATACAACATTGTAAGTCACATATACATACATTTATACTATACATATATACATTTATAACATTATGTAGGTAAAGACATGTTATGCTTCAAGATGTGAGTTAAATAATTCGGCATAGGTTTGTAGGTTTTATTTACAAACGTTTTCTTTCATTTCTATTAATAAGGAATAACTGGCTTCAAAAAAAAAAGCAGGTTAAGCAATTCGTCTGTATTTTTTTATGTGTGTAGTTCGATAACTTTTTATTGGGTAGAGCGATTTCGATGATTCTTTTTTATTCGGAAGGTGGTGCTTTCCCATTGGTTCCATATTCATTTGAGCGACATCTGACGGGTAGTTTTGGAGTTATTTTTAATAATGTGTATTTACTTAACTTCGAATACTTGTATTAGGTGCTTATTTTATTATTTATCGATGTAAAATGAACAAAATAAAGTATATATGATGGTATGTAAGCTCCTGGACGGGTCTCATTTTAATGTGGTGAAGATCCGATCATTACTTTGGGAGACAAACAACGGAATACTTCAAACAATTACAGCAGATGTCTCAAATTACGGCAATCGCTTTTATATATTAAATATATTTTTTTACAAAAAAGATAAACCGCCTTCAAATGGGATTAAAAAATTTGATGAGGGACACTGCTTAGGAAGTCGGTGCCAGATTTTTTAATTGAGGCGCCTGCAAAGATACCTACTTATGTTATATACTGTTAATTTAGTAACCATTTAAACGTTATTAAATAATCAACAAATTTTACCGCTCTTCTATAGAATATGAATTTTTCGGGCTGAAATATTTAAAAACGGGGAAGTAAATGATTTCGACTAGTAGCAACTTCAGAGTAAGAGATGATAAAAGACTTCCTTTTCGTGACACGTTTTCCTTTCATCCGTACCTGCCATCGGTCCCATGAAGGGTAGCCCGAACATAACCGTGTTTTATTTAAATATCTTTTCTCACCATTTGCCGCGACTCCCACGCTTTCATAGCGCTCTTGTACTTCTCAAACTCGTGACACCAGTCTGAATACACTTGTTTGTACTCTTGAGATTTATTTGGCTGCGTACATCTAAAACAATCAAATTTTCAAAACTGAAATAGCCTAATTCTAGATATACAATGATGACAAATTGCTAAATTTCTAGGTATTTCTAGCTACACAATAATTAGTTTATTCTTGAGCATGTTTTCAAGTTTGAAGATGCATTTATTTTAAATAATCTCATTCGAAATATTTAATTAAATGAGAAGTATGAAACGTGAGATTGAAAAAAATCGAAAAATATTTTGAATAATATCATAATGTACGAGATTCTTCGTCACGAAAAAATGTAAAAATATGGTAATTCACCTGTGCATATCTATGTCTAAGTTATAAGAGGCAATTAGTGTGGGGCCGAAGTAGCACTCGTATCGTCCGCGATCGGCCTCCGTCACCGATAGCAGCACTAAGCCACGCTCCGACGTCTGAAGCACCCGCTCCCAGCTACAACAATCACCAACTAAGTAAGATACTTACGTCTTTGTTCTACATACTCTTGGACGCTACACTGAACGGAAAACGTTTTGCACAATATACCGATAGAAACAATTCGATTATTATAAACTTACGTACAAACTTAAGGTAAGTGTAACGATTTATATTGTGAACAAATAATAACAACATTGAAGTATATCAAAGGAACATTAACTATTTTATTATTTATCGATGTTCGATATCAAAGGAACATCAACGTGTTGGATCCATGTCTTCCTTCATCCATGCATAAAATCTTTACTTAATAATATTATAAAACTGAAGAGTTTATTTGATTGAGCGCATTAATCTCAGAAACTACCAGTACGAACTGAAGGAATAATTTGTGTTAGATAGTCCATTTAACGAGGAACGCTATAGGCTAAATAACATAACGCTACGACCAATAGGAGCTGAGCATTGATGAGAAATGGTAGAAAAATGGGACAAATGCTTCAAGGTGATACGAAGTTCACCAACTCTATTAGTTTGAAATAAAAGAAATAGGTATAGAACTTTCTTTCTTTTTTTCTTATCTTTGTGGTCGCGAAAGCATTAACAAAGCCTATGGTGGCTTACCATTTGTCAACTAGTTACATAAAAATATATACCTACTTACCTATATAAAAATTTATCATTTTAATTACCGAGCGACTGAATTAATACCTCTCGACAACAAACCAATTAAGTATGAAACAATTTATTCCTGGTAATGAATAAGAAACTTACTTGATAATAAATTTTAATTAAACCCTTTGTGAAATTAACATTTTAACGATCACATAAATACACCAGTGTAAGTTTTAATAGGTAAATCATATTACGCTACAGTATCAAATAAATTCTAAGAAAATAATTGGTAAAACTCAGACTTTAGACATTGGATTTGTAAACAATATTTATAAATTGCAATCTGATACCATAATTTCTCAATAAAAATTAGTTAAGTTTGTTTAAAAACATATTATTCTTTTAAAACAAACTTAAATTAATTTCAGTCGTCTCTGCTATAGTAATTAACGATACAATCGGCTCTTTTATTGCCTCGAGGGATGCTCACATGTACAGATGGCAGCAAAATATTACTGTTATTATTTTAAAGTATTAATTTATATGTAAAAGTTGAACTACAATACTATCTAATGATACACGATGTTATCTTGGATAGTAAATAGAATTTGCTTTACAAAAGCTGTTACGAATTTTATATGACATCATTTCTCTTGCGTTGATAACATAAGTGTACTTTAAGAATAAGCTTGATGATAGGGCTTCGCATAAGGGTTATATCCGTAGCAAGTGTAAATAGCTCAACAAATCGAAAATGCATATATTTCAGCTCAGCCATTTTTAACTTTAAGTTTCAACGGCAAATTTCTGATTTTATGTTAATAAGTACTTTTTATATGAAGGTAGGTACTTATTCGCTTTGAGGTTTCAGATCACTATGAATTAAACAATCCTAATATTAACAAAATATAATGCAAGTCGACTTATCAACTTATTCACGCCTCGTATTATTAACATAATTAATAAATCTTTAATATAATAACTGATATTATTGTGGTTCTGTGAAGGTCGGGTGGCTAGCTGCCACCATCTTGCTCGAGTCAGTTAACGGTTCGTAGTGTTCCGGCTGGGAGTTTGTGAGCCAGTACTTTCTTTCTATCTTTCTTCTTATCTTTGGCAACCACCACTGATGTCGTTGGTTATCCTGATCGACGACGGTGACCACTTACTATCATCTCGTCTGTTCGTTTATCAGCTAGTTACATAAAAAATAAGTTGAAATTTAAAAACTTATTGGCATACTAGCTCATATAGTACATTATTATCCTACAAAATAAAACAAATATTTTCTAGTGGATTAAATTGTATATGTAAACCATTTTTTTTATGGCAAAAAATCTAAACCATTCTCGGACTAATTCATACACACACAAAAAATATTATGAATATTAGTTAAAACTTTTAAAACGAGTTCAGTAACATAAACACGAACAGAAGAATTCTATAAATAAACTAGCTGTCCTTTCAGATGTTATCTTGCAGTGTATAAAAACACTTCATTTCTATTTAATTGAATTGTAAATTGAAACAATTCTCAAATCCATTTAAGCACACAGTAAAAAACCATTAAAATCGGTCCAAGCGTTTAGGACGATTCGATGATATACATACGAACAGAAGAATTCTATAAATGTATATTAATACTCACTACGATACGTACGTACGTCTGCATTCGCTCCGTAAATAAATTGTTTAAACCACAGTAAAATGGATAAACTTGGAACTGAAGATGTTTTAAAAGTTATACAAAGTTTAATGCTTCCTATAGAACTTAAAATAAATACAATAATTGAACGAGTAAGTGCTATAGAAGATAAATTAGATACAATATTAAGTCAAAGTTCCGAGCAACAAACGACGTTAAAAACGGGTACAACGACAAATTATAACGAAGTGCCAGACACAAGAACTCGGAAAAAGAGTGAGAAACATGTAAGTTCATCGGCGGCGAAGCAATCAGCATCGCATGAGATAAGAAGCGAGCCAATAATGACTCGGCGACAGCGCGCCCGCGCTGGGGATACGGCCAACGACGTTCGTGCTACGGCAAGTACTACTAAGAATATTACGATGAAGAGTGCAGCCGATCTAATGCAACGCGATAAGGTAGCCGATGTTGTGGTGGGGCAACCCTCCCCGTTACCGATGCCCATTCAAACTACGGCGAATACGCAATTTACAAATGCTACGCGATCATCGATGGGTTACTTAGCGAATATAAACAGCGACGAGCTTAGCAAGGAGCAATAGACTACTGTGCGACGTCGTAAAGTTCGTCCAGTTATAAAAGGATCCGGAGAAGTTGATAATACGTTAACTGGTATCGAAAAAACTCGCATGCTACACCTGTGGTCCCTATCTATTGATACAACTCCGGAAAGCGTAAAGGCCTACATGCTTAAGAAAAAGCCTGCGGACTCTGCCTACCTAGTTCAGAAATTGGAGTTGAAACATAACAACTATGCTTCTTTCGTAGTGTCGGTTCCAGAGAGTTGCTTTACATTTTTTATGAAACCAGAAAATTGGCCGCCGAATACAAGGTTTAACGAGTGGTTTCGCAAAAGGACGGCTCAACGTATGTAACAGACAAAAACGCTTACTACTATACTATCAAAACGTACGGGGTTTACGAACAAAATTACAATCTTTGTCAGCAGAAATAGCTACGTCTCAAGCCGACGTTATTTTGCTGTCAGAGACTTGGTTAACATCAGGTATCTGCGATGCGGAAGTTGTTCCTGAGGGATATAACATATTGCGAGCAGACAGGCCAGGCTCACGACGTGGAGGTGGAGTTGCTGTAATTGCTAAAACTCGATTTACTTTGAGATTTTTGGATGCCTTGTATGGTGCCGCCACAGGGTGCGAAATGATTTGTGCTGGTTTATACATACGTAGTGACTTAATACTCGCACTAATATGTATTTATATACCACCGAATACGGAGAACGATAAGTATTTATCATTATTTAAAATTGTAGAATCCGTGTGTTTAAAATATGAAAAGGTTATAGTGTGTGGTGATTTTAATTTAAATTCTGCTCGTATTAACGTGAATGTACACTTGGATTATCTACTGGCGTTTTGCGGATTACAGCAGGTAAATTCTATTGTTAATTGTCATGATACCATTTTGGACTTGGTCTTGGTCAGTTTGCCTTTGGGTAGGGTGTCAGTACAGAAATCGCTGGATCCACTAATTTTGCCTGATGGATATCATCCGCCCCTGGACATACTTATTGATCGTCATCCTACAAACAACTATGAATATATAATTAATTCTAATAAAGAATGGAATTTCCGCAAAGCAGATTATCAAAAGTTGTACAGATGCATTGCAAATACTAATTGGCAATCTCTATCGTCTATAACAGATGTGGTTGCTGTCGTTTCTAAATTTTATTCATTATTATATAGTTGCATAGATAACTGCGTTCCAAGCAAGCGGCGTGCGGCGATGCCGCCTCGGTATACTTACCCTGTGTGGTACACGCCTTTAACAAGACGCTACATAATATATAAAGCGCACTTTCATCGTTTGTATAAAAAGACATTACTTAGTAAATATCGCATAAAGTTTTCATATTATAGAGCGATTGTTAAGTTAAACATCAGAGCAGATTACCACCGATACAAAGCGAAAATGCAAGGCAATATAACAAGAGATCCTTCATTGTTCTGGGAGTACGTTGCTTCAAAACGTATCAAAAGTAAGACATATCCAGCCCTCTTACACAAGGGTCAACCAATATCTGATGAGGACGGCGCGCAGATATTCGCAGATTTTTTTAAGTCAGTGTATTCTACAGCTAGTCCAAATCTAGATGTAGCAAATGCACTAGCGTCTTCGGAATCCAACAATAGGCGCATTTGTGTTGATACTTTGAAATTATCAGATGTTGAAAGAGCGTTAAAGAAACTGAAACCTAAAAAATCTGCCGGTCCGGATGGTATTCCGCCATTCCTTATAAAAGATTTCCGTGCTGTATTCGCTAAACCACTTTTGTACATTTACAATTTGTGCCTATCACGTTGTATGTATCCAGATGAATGGAAGGTGACAAGAGTGGTTCCGGTTCCCAAGAGTGGTTTCGGGTCGGAGGTCAATAACTTCAGACCAGTAGCCGTATTGTCTGTGTTTGGAAAATTGTTTGAAAGTGTGTTGCACCATTTGATAAGTGTACAATTTGAAAACCAACTTTCAGATGCGCAACATGGCTTTAGATTTGGTCGCTCCACCACTAGTAATTTATTGTCTTTTTATACTTATACTGCTGAAGCGATTGACAACGGCTTTCAAGTTGATACAGCTTATTTTGATTTCCGGAAAGCGTTTGATACGGTTGACAATGACCTACTTCTCCGTAAGTTTGCAGCTGCCGGATTCACTCCTGCTCTACTACGTTTCTTCTCCTGCTACCTCCGTGATCGGAGGCAGTACGTGCAGTATAATGGATATGTCTCCGAGCCGTATTATACGTTATCCGGAATAAGTCAAGGATCGAACCTTGGCCCACTGGAGTTCTTAATATTTATTAATGATTTGCCAGATACAGTCAATGCGGCTCGATGCCTATTATTTGCAGATGACTTGAAATTATTCTTGGAGATTCGAAGTACGTTAGATTGCGAAGTACTTCAGAGTGACATTGAAAGGGTCGAGGAATGGAGCGCGAGAAACAAATTGATGTTTAACAAAACAAAGTGTTCTATAATGTCTTTTTCTAGTTCGCGACATCCAATGGTTTTTGACTACCAGCTGGAGGATGTCGTCTTAGAACGACCAAAAACAGTACAGGATTTGGGAATTTTAATGTATCCTAATCTAAGTTTCGCCGAGCATATTCGAGCAGTAACAGCTAAGGCATACAAATCTCTCGGGTTTGTTATGAGACAATCAAAGGACTTTGAAAGTGTCGCTGCTATTAAAATGCTATATAATAGCTTCGTACGAAGTTTATTAGAAAGCAACGCTCTTATCTGGAGTCCGCATGAAGTAAAATATAAGCTCATGTTGGAGAAACTCCAAAAAAAATTTTTGAGGTGGCTATACTTTAAGCAATATGGCTACTACGTTGGTTTTCCGTATATATATCCTAGTAAATTCCTTCTAGGCATGTTGGGATACGAATCATTAGAGGTAAGACGGAATGTTACTTTAATGGTATATTTTTTCAAAGTAATAAGGGGGGACATTACAAACCCTTCATTGCTAGAATTGATGCCATTGTATGTACCCGACAAATACAACAGACTACGTCGTCGAAAGC
>DWJN01001119.1:0-19293 GCA_018248895.1 Carystus phorcus
CACCATTTAAGAAAATTGTAGAACTCTGTGGAATAATTATAACATAGGCATATTTTAGGTAGATAATGCCAAGATTGATTCAGATATTTATGTAACTGATGAATATTTATTTTATTCAATCAAATTTAATATTTCAGTAATATAATTAACAATAGATACGAACTAAAAACAAGGCGGCGCGGCGGTGACCACTTACCATGAGGAACCCGTTTGATAACTTGTTTATATACGGCATTAAAAACTATTTAATACCAAAACTAATTAAACAAATCGTGTATAGATCACAATAAAACTAAATCTATAAATCAAAATACTGTTTTTTTATATATCTCAGTGTCTCATCGGGCGTTTTATTGAATAAAGATATTTATCGGCATAAAATATTACAGATATAACGCAGTAAGAACAAAAAATGATAATCTCGAATCGTTACTTATTCAATTGAAGGAAATTTAAATCCACAAGAAGAAATAAGCTGATGACACCAACCGGTATGTGGAGCGCGGTGGTCGGTGACAACGAATGAATGAATGAATTTATTATGAAGTAACACGATCATAGGTTAAAATCCGAGTAAAACTTAAAAAGAAAACCGCTGGATGCATTTCACATAAGACACTTTTTTGAATGGTATGATCTAAAGAGTGATAAATATAAAAGCTTAGGGAGAGAGATTTTATAAATATTTTACTTCTCTACCAAATTTGAATTTTTCTGATAATTTTTCCATTTTTCGATAATAATCGACTTTCCGATATGATAAGCAATCGCTATATTTCATCTACGATGCCTGCGATATCTTTTCTTTCGCACTTTATGATAAACTAATCGCAGATTATTCCTACTAGTTGTAATTTAATTTATATTTTTACCTTTTTAAATTACTCTACATTCACTTATTACCTTATTACCTAAAGGTTTGAGTTATCCGCTTAACTGTGTGTAAAAGGACTAGTAATATCAATTACGCATTCGTATAATATAACAATATATAAATAGTTTATTGTACTTCAATAACTGATTGGTATTTATTACTGCGTCGCTTCGGTAAAACTAGTCCCGTTTTCTCGCGAACAAAAGCTATTTGTGTATTTCAGACCATACTAATATACCTACCTAATTTTTACTTCAATTTATATGTTAAAAAATCATTTAACGAATTATAAAAATATTGATTTATGGCTACTAAATGCAGTCAAAGCATTATTCACTCATGTCTTTACAGAACCCCTTTATAAAATTTATAAAATTTGTCTTTATAAAATTCTGGGGGTCTGAAGGAACATTAGTTTACCTTTTATCCGACGGGACAACTTCGTTTCTTGTAATGTATCTTAAGACTTTACACAGGTTACTATGTTAATTTCAGCGTGCCTGAATTGAAAGACAGAAAATAATTTTAAAATAATTTAATTTAACTTACATTAAAAATTCCAAAACGTCTTAGACGTCTCTAATGTACAGATTTGTTCCCGTTACATTTCACTATTAGGTATATAGACGTGGGCTTCATATATTGTTAACTTAAACCTTTTATCAGGATGCTAAACAAAGAACATTGATCTCTCTCCATCAGATATTGGAAAATCGTAGAAATACTATTGTAGTGTAATATAGGATATTGCAAGTAGGAACTCAGTGTTAAAGCAAACATAGGTACCTATTAATACAAAAACGTATTGATATTCATGAATAAAACAAGATAACTTGATAATACGTGTTTTATGACTCACGAGCATTAATTCATATTAGCAACGATATACGGAACCGAACAAAAATTATTTGCAATAAATTAATAACGTGACAAAGTATAAATTATTAGTATTCGCTTGTTGGTTATTCTCTGATGGTTAAATTCTCCAAAGTATAGTTTACACGGTCGAACATTCCAGGCGACTCGGTTGGTCCACTATCAATTTTATACACGTTGGGAGCCTATTTATCTTGTCTTATTTATTGGCTGACTCAAAAACCTGTTCGAGACCCAATGGAATCTCCGCCCGCCATTTACCCGTCTATGTAGAACTGGCTTTATAGGTTTATAGTATGGGATTTAAAAATAATTAGAAGTGGCATGGGAAATGCATGCAGTTTATAATAATTATAATTCTGATAATGTATTATGAATTTAATTTAGGTTTACTACAATCAGTTCTAATATATGTACATATTTGTAGTAATACTCATTAAAAACTATTTGCATTTAAATGTTCATGAACTCATATACTAATATATTTAGGCAGAAACAAAATGGTTTCTAAATAAACATTCTCCGTGTAGGACATTTGGTGGTATTGATAATGTATTAAAGTATAAGTTTATTACCTGCAGAATAGACACAATAAACGTATTACTTATTGTATTAGTAGAATTGAACAACGTTACTCAATAATAAATTATTGACATATTGTATCAATATATTTTGTATAAATATAATTTGTCATGATACTGACAGGAGTTTAAGTATATAATGAAAACAATCTATTATATAAAGGTAATGTTTATAATAAATTTTGATCGGTTCTATTTGTTTGAGAACGACATCTAAAGGGTTGAAACTTTCGCAGGTTCTAAGAAACGGTCTTTACGGGCCCGCGCTGAAAGACGCATCTCACAAAGCATTAGAAAGTTGCGCAACCCTTCTTTACTCTACCCTGAGTTTTTGTTAAGATTCCGTTTTAGAAAGCGTTCTATTGTTACCTATAGTTCCCGGCCCTTTAACTATTAACCCTTTCCGTTACTTTTTTAGTAGGTGCCTATGACTTTTTTACGCCGAGGGTTAAACAACGACTTGCTTGTTCACAATAATCTTCGAAACGCCACATCGTTAACTAATTTTTCACCCTCAATTCTATAACTATAAAATTTGGTATTTGATCTACTTTGAGGCTCGCTCTCAGTAGCGAATGACTCTGAAATTAACTTTAGTGCTGTAATAAAATATTAATGAGCTATTAAAATCTAAGATGGTATAAAAGTGAAATTTAGTGGTTTGTTCGAAGCCTTCGCGACGCAAAAACAACCATGAGACACGGCTCAGTGATATATGGAGGCAATAAATCGATTTTACGACTATTTATTTGCATTTTCGTGTTTCTGTTTATAGTAACCCATTATCGTTAATCTCCAAAATTGTTATGTAAATGAAACGTTATAAATTTTGCATTTTCATTTCTTTTTCAGGTCCTAACGGATGTCCACGGCGGCGGGGGCGGCAGACTTACACGAGGTTCCAAACGCTAGAACTAGAGAAGGAGTTTCACTTCAATCACTACCTGACGCGCCGGCGTAGGATAGAGATAGCGCACGCCCTCTGTCTCACAGAACGACAGATCAAAATCTGGTTTCAGAACCGACGCATGAAGTTAAAGAAGGAGTTGCGCGCGGTCAAAGAAATAAATGAACAAGCGCGTAGGGAACGAGAGGAGCAGGACAGAATGAAACAGCAGCAAGTGGAGAAGCAGGCCAAGCTAGAGGGACAGCATCACGGCCATCACGTCACTCATCACCACGACCCCATGAAAATGCCCATCGACAAGGGTTCCAGCGATATTCTCAAAGTGAATAAGGTGCCCACGTAAATCCTCTGCGTCTCGCAGGGAATTCTGACTGATTCTGTACCATATAGTGTGAATTCATGAATGGAAGTGTTGCGTCCAATCGGACCGCGGGCAGCGTTATCGCGATAGTCGTCTCGTATCCACTAGTTTTATGTTTTGCGGCTGATTTAGTAGAAGTGTCGCCTCGTTATGGAGGCGTTCTGTGACTTTTATTGTATTAATGTTCCTTTAGTGCGGAGGACTTGCCTCGTCGTTCGCTAGTGGACAGGCTGGTGATGTGCTTTAAGCATTTATTTTGTTGCCATAACCACACCATGTATTGCAATAATATTTTACTAAACTTTACAAAAGCGTTAGTATCGCTCTAAGATTTACATGGAATCCCGAGTGAATTTCGGTATTGTTAGTTAAGATTTTAAATCTGTGAATCTCATAGTATTTATTGCTACCACTTACTGTAATCCATTATGTTATATTTTTATCAATAGATATTATATTATGTACATTTTGATGTATATTTTATTATTTGTCCGCTATTAGCGGGCTGGTTATGTTTTTAGGGTCACATTTTTTTATGATTGTAAAATTTGTTGTATTTTATCGGTTGGTTTCAAAAGAGTTACTTTTATTATTTGACCAGATTGTGATTCACTTCCGTAGTTAGGTCCTGGCATTGTTGTTTCGTTTAAAACTTTAATTTTGATAGCGTAATATTATGAACAAAATATTATAATGTAACTATTTCATACATGAGTAATTCCATAAGAACGTTAAACGTATGTCTGTAACAAAATACGTATCGAAGTACAATTGCGAATAAATCTTTGTCTTAATGTGTGTTAATTTTGTACTATCTTCAGAAGTACTAATTATATCGTGAGGTATTTTTTGATAAAATTCTTAAATTGATTCGAGTCAAAAATCGAAAATAGATTAAAGGAGAGATCATAATTGATTGGATCGGAACTGCATTCGGCACGATGTCCATATTATAATTCCCGAGTCATCTAATGTTCAAAATTATATACGTAACGATGATACATATAATAACAATAATGTGACTAAAATAATTTTTACATGTAATTTTAAAGTTGCGTAGTTTAAGTGTAATATACATAGATAATGTTATGGATAGGTTTTACTTTATAATGGAGTATTGCTAAGGAAATAAGTAGTTACACCAGCTTCGTGGTATGACGGTGGAAAGACAGTGGTCGCGCCATTTTTCCCACCTGAAAATTTACAATTATCCTGCCTCAACGCCTGGAGACGATCAAAATATACCTTCAATGAAACCTTCGGTTAATTGTGGGGAGAATAAAATATATATTCGAATATATACAATTCAAAATATCGGACAAAATCAATATTTAATCGAAGGTCGCTAGCGGGCAATTTCATCCTGGCTCCATATTTCATTTGCTAACAATTACGTATTGTGCCAAAATAAAATAAAATGATAATTTAGCATTGTATTTAATTTGTTTGTATAATTAATTGCATTGCCACTTATACAAATTCACCCGCTCCCAATGCTTTTTAAACTGCACTGTTTATTTGTGATTGAAACAAAATTAGAACGTTTAAAATTAGTGTTGATAGTCACCATTATACGTAAATTAATGTCAGGGTAGAATTAATAAAAGTAATAAATTAATGTGTGTGAGAATTCTAAGTCTTCGCTTAATTTTGATAAATCATCTCTCAATAGGTATCTGTCCACTATATTCAGTCGAATATTATTAATATTATATATCCGTAGCAGTGTAAAAGTTAATATTAAATTAATGTCGTGATATCATTAGCACAAGATAAAGTCCTGTAGGTATAAGAGTTTCACAAGTACATTTTATCTAATTTTAGTATGATTTAAATGCAATTTAATATCTACTTTACTTCAAATATTGTAAAAGCCATACTTTTAGACGTATATATTTTTTAATTATTTTTTCTTAAGAAAAATTTAGTAATTCTAAACATCGAAATAAATATCTCGAGACTAAAACAATGGTTGAATTGTCCGCGAAACTTATTAAGAACCGTGATCATAAAACAACTTATTTATCACGATAATATGATGATGCTTTCTCTTTATTAAAAACTATTGTTTTACAAAAATATGCCTGTACACGATACAGGAACATTTCATTTAATTAAAAATGACGATTGGTGGAAATATATGAATTATAAGTATCATATATCCTTCCTCTAAACTATGAAGAAGAGGTTTTAAATCAAACAAAATGTACTTAAGTAACTTCGGTAAATGTAGGCTTTATAAAATATTATGCGTTAGTTAATGAATATCTTAGACACAATACATTAAGCGGCAAACAAAACCGACGGTGAAGTATTTGATAAAAACGCTTAATACCTATTTAGTAACGTAATTATTGTATCGTGATTAAATATATCGCTTGTTTAAAAGGGACGTACCTACATACGACATCAAATAGAAATTAAGGTTTTGTTGTGTTTTAAAGTAGAAACTCCTTGATTGTAGAATAAACAGAAAATACTTTTTACTTGACAGCTAGCGGCGTGACAGAAGTAATAAAAATGTTTTTTGTACATAACATAATTATTACAGATTTGTAAGACTAAAACGTTAACAATGTCAATTTAAGTTCGCTTTTTCGTAAATCGGAACTAAACATGTCTCGTTTATTATAATTATTATAATAACTGTTGTAAATTATATACATGGTTAACGATAATTATTTGCTTTAATTGTTGTTCCTATCGTTTTATGGGAATGTGCAAAATTAGTTTTCGTTTTGATATTCAATAGGTTGGCCAATCGCCACTCGATTTGTTAAGTTTTGTTTTGAACAATAGTCGAGTTACAATACAGGTAAGAATATTGGTGAGTATGTACGTCCAATGATTTATGACAAGTTTATTTATTGTTTCTGCCTCGTAAAGAACTGTAGATAATTCACGTGAAACAATGAGCCATTTGCTAAATAGATTATATACTTACCTACGTCCTCCATCCGTAATGCTGTCTTGCCATATTGCTAGTGTTTCGTAGACTATAGGTATTATCGTACGAATACCTAGCAGACTTTAAGATTTCAATATTTATTTAATTATACATTATATACGCAATATTCAAAACATTTCCTTTTATACGACCTTTATTTTTGTTTTATCTTAACTCACTTGTTTCAAAAACAAATTGTTTATTTTTTAATTACTCATTGTTACGTTATTTTATATTTACGACTTTTTATATTTACAAGACTTCCGTTCTATTAGGTTATCACTTTAAACGATCAATTTATCTCTTAATATTAATGTAGCCATGTATGTATGTACCTATATCTATATTTTTGAAAATAGTAATTAAATTGTCTTATAGTTAAGTAACTGTAAATAGTTGTGAAAGTTTATGTGGCGAATTATTTTTTGTTCATATTTCTGTTTTATTTTACGTATTTATGTAATGAGAGATTTCGTACTGTCTCACTCGACCACGTAATTAAAAACCTTTACTTTGTGGTACGTCTTAAGGATGTAACCAATGTTGGAAAGTTGTATGGTATACATTTTTCTCCCAATGAACGCAATTATTTATATTGCGAAGAGTATATGCGCAATATTGTAATGAAGTTGTCATTTTTTATTAAACTAATTACCGAAAAGAAAATAATTATAAAAGTTATTGACAGTAACGTAAAAAATCATTAGTTTTGTAATTGTTTCAATTTTTATTATAATTACAAAACTAATATATTTTGTCTGACAGATGAACGAGATAACTGAATAATGTCCGTACAAAAGTTATTTTGTAGTTAAAGAGATTTGCGGTTAACCCGAAGGTTTTCGATGTGGTCTAGTGTACAAGTACGATACATCCTGACTGTGTCGTGGTAAAATAAAATAAGCAAAATAGTTGGGTGATTGTATATGGAACCCGCATTCATTATTGTACTATTAATTTCGAAAATTCAAGAGAATAAAGAGTTAATAAAAAATTATTGCCTATTTATTTTTTTAATTTGAATCTCCTACAATTTTAATGCATCTTCGTTAGGTACTTGGAAAATTCCGAAATTGGAATAGACAAAAGGATGATGGTTACTGTTTCTACAGACTATGTTGTAGTTTTAGAGAAACAAAAAATACGAGGTATTGGCAATGATCAATGATTCATAACAATTTAGTAAAACATATAGGTATACCTATATTTAATAAAACCTAGCAAGTCGCACAATTATATTTAGTAACGTAATTTATTTGAGTCTTGGAAAATTTAAAAGTCATTAACATGTAGGTACATAACATTTGCGTTAGCTTTACATAATATATTTAGTTTTGAACACGCAATTAAGTGGACCTAGCTAAAAATAGTAGTTGTATGTACCTACTCAAAAGAATTTTATCCAAATAAATAACGCGCAATAAAATACATATCGTAAAAATACCTACATCGAAAGATATATTAGAAGACTGATACGAGTACTAAACTACTCCATCCAATTAACGACGAAGTTATTTCAGTCAAAGTGTGTAACACTGAGAGAATACAAAAACTCACCACATAGAAACAATTTAAATGGTTAAATCTTACTTGTATAGATAATACTTCTAAAACTGCCGATTAACTCAAGTAAATATATAGCAAATACTTTTGCTTTAGAAAATGCTATTAGCAAGTTTTATGAATAAATGGTTCACATCTGCCGACAAATTGGCTCACAGTTTAGCAGAATAGTATAAACTAACATGTATAAAAATATAAAAAAAAGTCTTTGGCCACCAAACGCCTTACGTGTTTTCATACATCAGTTTTAAATGTCCATAGCTTGTTACAGGCTTCCTAGGGGCTTGTGCTTTCTGTGTCCAGGGGATATACGCTGAATTAATTAGGATCTTACTATGGCCAAAGGCCTTCCTCTGCAAAAGGAGCAGAGGAAGCCCTTTGGCCAGAACGTAGTTGCGATTGCAACTTCAGCCGAATTTTCGTCAGATTTAAAGTCTTAACTGAGTACTTCTATGTAGATTATATTTTCTTTTAGTTCGATTAAGTAGCTAAATCTTGCATATATTATGTAGCATTGCGCATCTTTAAGCCTTTTTAAGTAACATATAATATGAACAAGTGACAGGAGAGTAACGTTTGACTAAACAATCATAATATTTACGTAATGTAGTAAATTTTGGTGTTTCTTGGTGAGCAGGTTAAGAACAATTCACGTTATATATCCTCTTAAAGCTGCAGATTATAAAATAATAAAAAGTAGTTTTGAAATTTGAGTTTAAATCATACTAATGTTTACAAAAATAGTAGGTAACGTCTAACATCTTATTTCATATATGTATTTATTTTGTACTTTATAAAAAATAAATATGAACAAAATATATCTAATGCAATAAGTAGATACCTATTTATTATCAAATATCTGAGGATATTGTGTAAGCTTGGTACTTCATCCATCGAGCTTCTTCAGGCAAGATTTGATCATCTCGAGGGTCACTAAACTAATCCACAGAAATTCTTCCGAAGGCAAAGACTTCTCAATGCTCGTCAAGTGCTTTACTATGAAATGATAAACACTGAAACCTAACTGTTACTTTTATTACGAATCTAAAGAAACTGTATGAAAATAACCATAATCAGTTAAAAAAAAACACATTTTCGTCCATACAATTGCGGAATCAAATTTGTTACATTTTATCACTTTATTTACATATCTACAACTTTGTTTATGTACTAGCTGCCGCTCGCGATCTCAGAAATATTTAATTTCTGGGAAATATTCTGCAGTTAAATATAACTAATCGAACGAAATTTTATTTTGAATTGCACAAACATTTACTGTTAAAATTTATGTTTAGTGTCCCGGCATACTGTGCATGTAAGGACCCCTGTACAAACCTCCAAACTTTTACATAAACTAATTTAGACTGTACATCGTCTGTCAGTCAGGTTTTAACCACTAGCATTAACCTATATGGCTGTGGTGCTCAAATAAGTTGTCACTCATCTGCCTGTTTGTCGACTTCTAACTTAAAAACATTCTATTCCACTCCACCAAACGAGTGTTTAGGTAGAAAACAAAACACTTCAAAGTTTTCAGATAATCGTACACGATTTCTTATAATACGTTAGTGTCGATAATAAGTCATGAATTATTACCAAAGCTACAAAGGATCTAAAATTTCACCACTTGAAACAGCTACATGTTTTTTTATATCACTTTGGTGCAAAATATTTAAAATAATATTAATTCCCAGCGTAACTAACCTTCACACTGTTGGTGAGTTGTTCTTATAGCAGTCACTGTCTCATAACTCATGATAAAAAAGAAAAGCCATTGCCCCGAATAGTTAAAAGCCCCTAAACGCCAATAACGTTTGTCGGAGCCCCGCCAAAAACAAACCATGACTTATATCCATAATGTAATGTATTCTACCATTCCGCCATTTTCCATTCTCCACAGACACTGGTGCTGTCAAATAAATTTCAGACCTACGGATTTCACAATAGGTGGGATCGTTCTGTATTGGATTGAGAATCGCGTAACAATCCACTCCCTTTTTAAAGTAAAAGATACGCGAAACGACGTCGAGCCTCGAGCGATTTTGCACTTAAATCAATAAACAATTTTTTGCTCCGACCTTTCGTCTGCTACTTTAGCCTTATAGTTTTTTGCTGCTAGTTTTTTCGAGTGCCCTATCTTTCGACATTACATTTATGGCGCCTGGTATCTTATAGCGTAATCGTAACAAATTCTAATGACACTTAATAAGTTTTAAAAAAGCCGTTATTACCAAAACAAATCTATCGCAGATCTAACAAGTGAAATAGATATATGAAATTGTTTTTGAATTGTATTGTAGAAGTGTGTTCAAAGTAATGACTTGTCTCAAAATTCCCTAACAATATGTATATGGAAATGTGTTTATGGAATTAAATTTAATTCAACTATAAAGACATGATATGATGAGATGCAACCGAAAATTTGGGGATATATGAAGTTAGAATTTTAATCCTATTTGCCAGCAGACTATTAAGCGGCTATGGGTAACTCTGATGGCCCAGACTGGACCAATTTCATGGTCTAACGCTCCCTCTCTGCACTTAAACGGGCTATTACGTATATCAAAGAAATCGCGTTGCTATGATAAAAATATCAGAAAACACAACTCTTTCACATGAGAGAAATGAGAGAAGAGTACGTGGCTATTGTGAAACGTATACCTAAACATGCGCCGTTTTTTTACTTGCTTGATGTAAGAAAATCTCCAGAAAAACTGTTAAATAAATTCTATAAATTAATATATTATCGTAACAAATTCTAATAACACTGCATAAATTATATTTTATTATCACTCCATAATAGCTAAAGTTGTGAGAAGTCTGCCAATTTATCCTTTGCTAGTGTCACTTAAGGAATGCTAAAACCTGCCTTTATTCTTTACTTAAAGAAGAAACATATTAACTTATTTTTATTTCTTACTTAAAGAAAACCAGAATCCAAAGAGGAGGCAGATTAGGGTTGCAGTAATCATAAAAAAAAAAAATTAGACTTTAAATGGTGAATGGTAATGTGCATATTATTAGCTTTTGTATAATTTGTAGATATGTAAGAAAAGTTTTGTTTAAATATTAACTTATACATTTAAACGTTATGTATTATATTTCATCCATAGACATTAGTAATACGTAATACAGCCCTGTCTGAATTGAACATGGCGACTGCGATCCGCTTGCAAACTATTCCGGATACGATAGAAAACTCCATTCTTTTATTTTATTCCGCTTTTGTTTTTATTCGATCGGGAAAATTGTTTCGATTCAGTATGTAAAGTTTTGATTGGGAGATCGCTAGTGAACGATATGGCAAGTAATTTTTCAAAGGGTGACCTGTTTCTCGTCGATATATGGTATGAGTTCAGAAAATTACAGAACAGCCTGTACTTTTTTGTAAGGAAAATGTTATGATATCCGGCATTTATAAGAAACTTTAGGTACACTATGAAATAAAATTCGTGGTTCACATATTCGGTATACAATGACTGGTATTTAGTACTGTTGAAACACAAACTAGAGAAATGATGAAAATCACGTTAAAGAAAATCTCATGAATATAAATTTCATGATAGAATACCTACTATTTTGGATGTTCACTATAAATATAATAAAAAAAAAATTATGATTGCACTGGGACATTTATTGTATATATTATAATTCAAAAAGTAATATTAATTAAATTTAAAGATTATTTAAGCACATACTAAGTATAAAATTATACCTAATTAACTTCCTGAAACTAAATTTTATTGCACTGTTAGTACCTACACACGATTCACATCGATTTGTGAAAGAAATCAACTAGTCCTTACACAGATATCCAAAAGCAACACAAACGATGTTACAATAGTTCGTTGTTAATAAAACTTCACGGTTGAAGGATCTATAAAATTTTATCTGTAAAATAACCTGACGTTCAAGAATCTCCAGTTCATAATACCGTCAGTCTAGAACTCGGTACTAACGTATCCGTTTATGAGTCCAAAGTATCCACTAAACAACACTAGCCTGTGTTTAGTTGAGAACGAAATGTTCTGAGCCTGAATTTCACTTGAAATTTCACATCCTATAATGGTTAGGTGAGTGTGGCTTTAATGTCGTTTGTACAATATTTAGAGTCTTTTGCGATGCACTCGGAGGTAAGCTTCTGAATAAAATCGTAGTAGCGACAGTTTAGATGCTATGAATCTGATGACGTAAGTCCTATATATCTACTCCTTTATACACTACATATATCTTCATCTTCTTCATATTTATGTATATACTCTTTATTACGTTGTTGTATGGTCTGTACATAATAAAAGTATCCCTAATCAACAAATAATATCAGCTAAAAAAAGCTCTAATAATATGTCTTATGTACAGTTATTAATTAAATACGACATATTTAATAACATGAATATCTATTTGAATATTTACATATACCTACGAGTACGTCGGTTAGATAACTAGGTAATAAAACATTATTTCACGTACTCGTACCTAAGGAAATTTAACAGAAATTATTACGTAGATGATCGTAAAATACTCACATATTTAATGAACTTTATGTCATCGTGTTGCGTTAAGTATTACTTAAATACAAATAGGATTCATAAAAATAGGTGTGAGTTTTTATAACTGAAAATATAATTTAATTACAATTTCATCCCTAATTTGATTGAAAAATATGTACCTACCTACATATATATTTGCAAAAGAAATGAAAAGAACCTAACTTAAAATAAATATGCAGTTTTATTACTTGAAAACATCTAATATAAGTACATGTTAGAGTCAACTTTGATCGGCATATTATTTAAAGTAGATACTTAGTTATTTATGCTCTATAGTGTGTCAATTCACTGAGCGTTTTGTTCAATGATACAGATTAAATTAACTTCTTGACATTTAACTAATTCATTTGTTTAGCTATACGAGCACATTTAACGAGTACTCAAAATCTAACGCCGTCCCGGCACTCGATGGGATTGTAGAAAACTATTCCAGACAATTCAAAATTTTCCAGATAATTTCTACTCAATTATAGTCATAATTTTATTTCATTGCAGCTCCGGATTCGGAGCAAAACAATAGCATAAAGTGATGTGAATCTGTGACCTCGTGCCGGAGGCATGACTGCGCCACTGCAGTGGGTAGTAGGTACTTATCGATTGAACACACTTGTCTTGTTAGCCACCCTTCGCGGGAATTTCTTAGTAGAATACATTCGTTTCATTCTTTTTTCTCTAATTAGAGTAACTAGTTTTTACGTCTGTAATTGTACAGATTGTTCCATTGGCACTCTGTTTGAATTACTAATCGGAAACGTGGAAATTAATGAGATTGATTTCGTTTATTAAAATTTTCTTTAACGTATTATACCTACTTTACATTAGTACCTTACGTGGCTTAATATAAATCCCGTTTTATTGTCTTATGACCCAATATATACCTTTAAAATGTCTAATAAAAATAAATAATCGTAAAATTACTCGTGTTTTGTTTTATTACCGATAATGATCATTATAATTAGAAAACGTAATCAAGAAAACATAACCAAATGATAATAAAAGAAGAACATAAAAATAATAGTCTGTCGTTGTTGTGCTAGATTAATCCGAATGCAAAATTGCACAGGAAATATCGTAGTACAAGTCCTGATCGGTACGATCGCTTTGCGACTGCGCGAAAACTTGCTAATAGTCACATTGATTTTGGAGATAGCAGCCAGGTTGGAATATACCTCCCTAACTAACTACATCAGCAATCCGGAGTTATTCCCCGCCAACGCAAAAGCGACACTTTTCCAATGATAAAGAAACTTTTATATTTTCGTTATGAAACACAAACTCGCAAGTTATACCTTAATTGATCAAAGAGTACCTATGTGCTAAATATGGAAATCTTAATAGAGAATACAAACTAATGTAATTATAGTTCTTATATTTGTAAGTCCAATAAGGTAGCACAAAAATGATGACAATAAACCAATTTAAAGAATATAGTAGGATATCGTGGGAAGGAAAAATTTGGACCAAATATAATGGGAATAGTAAAAGGATACAAAAGTAACAAACCTTTAGAAGAATGTTTGATCTTTAAGGTATCTATGAACGGTATTCTCATATATATTATGTATGTAATAGCTTTTTTCATGTATCTATCCTAAGTCAATTTATATGTCCACAAAGATGGACTTATTATAAAAAACATACTCTATATACCATTTCGGGAAGTAACAGCAACATCGATTCGTAAACTAAAACAATAAATTAATTATTTTTGTAACATGAATGTTTTTGCATGTTAACATATTTTTAAATATTTAATTGATACAGTATACATAACACTGTAAAGCATTCAACGGAACAAGGTTTAAGTTTCTCGACAGTCGTTAAGAAGACATTTCTCAGGTACACGACACTCGCAGGCGCAAGTTACACGGAAAGTCTCACTATCATCCATTAAAGTAAACACGACACGACGTCTAAGGACACTCAAATATCAATTTCAACACCAACTATCTTACAACTGGACATCAACTAACACGAACATAATTGAACACATAAATTGTAACCAATTTAATTGAACAGATGGGTTGAGATGGAGCAATATTGGAGCATGATTCGTACGCGTAGCTATCTCGAGCAAGTTGGTACTAGTTCTTGTGTTCAATGATACTTTAAGAAAATCTTTCTAATACTTATTAGAGCAACACTTGATCAAGTGACTGCAAGCAGACCAATAATTAAGTACACTTACGTACAAATATGTTATTAACGTTTTGCTGAAGTGGATAAATGGAAGATTACGAAATATTATTATTAAAATATTTGTTCAATATACATAAGATTTTATGTCATCTGTAATGAAATAGGTTAGATATCTTTAGAACCTTTTAATTCACGATAAACATTCAAAAATATTTTTTTTATTTTTCTTTCGAACGTTGCTTATTGGAAGTCATATCTACCTTCAATATAAATATGTATTAAGTGAATAACAAGGCATCCTTTCATGGAAATATAATTGTACGTTTCTAATACCTACTAATATTGTACTTATGTTTATTATTTTAACAGCAATGACTACTTAATTATCAACGAACATATAAATTAACGGCTCGCTCAATTTTATACATGAAAGAAATTAAGCAATATTCAATTATCTGTACTTAATATAACAGAAAGTAATGTAAACGAGGCATATAAGGAAATTTCCAGATAGAAGTGGACTATGGTACAATATCGCTGTACCCTTTAACGTTCTTCTTGGCTTACAGTCGAACACGACGAAGCAGATCTCGTTAGACTGGTCTCAATGTACGGTAGTGTGATGAGGGATGCGAGCGTTGTACAGGTAAACTATGAATGTGTAGAGCTAAACGATATACTGACGTAGTATAGAATAGATGGACAGTTGCTTAGAAAAAAGAGTTAAAAATTTAACTAAACTGCTCATACAGTTTTTAGTAAATTATCACTTTTGCAATGGACAAAAATACGCTGTATTAAATATTCCAATTCCAACGTTGAAGTGGAAGAAGGATCATCAATTAAGTGCATCAGATGACGCTCAAATTTATATGGAACTACATGACAAACATGAGCTTTCGAATAGAAAAAAGTACACCCAGTAAAAAGTTATGAAGTATACACCTGAAAAAATACAGACGTATTGAAAAAAAGTCGGTTAAACAAACTTTTCATTGATTCTTTGGTGTGTTAAAAAAGTGTAACGTAAAAAGCAATGGATAGTGCATAAAATATAAAATAAAAGCTGACCAACTAGAAGTAGAGAGAGCAGCATTTGGATAAGTGGCCCAAGTCTCCCATGAACATTGTTGCAAACCAAGAAGTAAATGGAGTACCTACTCGTTTTATATTGGCTTTCACACCCAGTTCTGTGACTTCCATCAACGGACGTCGGATGTCATTTATTCGATTATTAAGAATTGTTCTCTATAAACAGGGTCTATGATCACAATTTTGTAACTAAGCTTGAAGATTTCTACCTAATTAATAAGGTTACCAATTAATCTTGATTATAATACTAAAATATCATAGGTATTTCCTAAGTAGGTACCTTTTTTTCTAGAGGGGGAAATCTTCTTCTTAGAAAGTTAAGTACGAACCTACGGTTTGCTACGCGATTGTTTTTAAGTATAGAATGTGATTTTTTTTAATAATAATATCGACTTTTGCCACATGGTTGCTACAATTTTGTTATTATAATAATTTATAGATAACGGTGTCGACTACACAAAATCCTAAACATGAAATTTTATAACCTTATTTGCATATCTTAATTCGTGTAACTAATTAAGCATTTCTGTGTATATTCATAAAATATTTTCAAACTAACTATAACTGTTTATGAGTGTTCTTCCACCATTTAAAATTAAATGACACTTTAAAATTAATCGATTATTTTTAACTTGCCTACAAGTTAAAATATGTATAATATACAAAAAATATTTCGTTTGCAAATCAAGACCAGAATTATCTAATCTTTTATAACTTTAAACCTATATTACATATCAAACTATTGTGTCGTAAGAGGCTATTAATTACGTATCTCAGTTTGTCAAGAAGATTGGTTTAATCTTCCAAAGTTTCGTACCTGGGCAAACAGCATATTTATTCAATAGCATTGCGTAACTTAAACTATAACTTTTTGAGGCGATTGTACAGAACGAGGGTCCGTTCATCGAACGAGTTTATAACATGAAACCAGAAAGTCGTAACTCGATCTCACTGTATAGAACCGAGTACCACTTCGCCGTACGAAATATATCCGAATTCACTTTTCCGCCTTTCGACCTTGCGATCTTTTACTTTTCAGTTTACACAAAGCGCTTCCACGCAAAACCGGAACGTAGCAAGTCTCTCAATTGCGCGCTCTTATACGACTTTTAAACACGAACTGTAAACAGTCTTATCTCGCCTGTAGCAAGGTGATTTACTATAATTACAAAGATAGCGGTAGATGCCTTTTGTTATAATTTTCCAGGCTGGCTCACGAGCGTTTTCCCGCGCAAACTCATGAAAATGGAGGCCATTTTGTAATGTGCCTTGTTTTTTGATAAGGGTATTAAAATAACGGTGTATTCGGACGGCTCTTTACTCTATACAATGTGGGTATTAGGTAGGTATTCGTATCTACGTGAGCTCCCATTTTGAATGCTAATTTACCAAATATTAATTAATTTTTATTTGTGTACGAAAGCGCTGATGTAGATTTTGTTAACACATTTAACATTGTTATTAAATGGTTATTAGGTGCCTTAAAAATGTATTATTACATCATATTAGGTTTTCCTGTTAATATTATTGCTTGCAAATATTGTCCTAGGAAAATTTTAAATTTCAAAATTAAGCAGTACCTATCTACGTTACGTACCTATTTGCAAAATACAAAATCTTTTTACATTTGAATGAGAAACATTAAAAAATAACTTTATTTTTAGTACAGCGTGGAGCCCATACATACATATTTTTCCAAATTTACCGTCAGCGGAACCTTATACGGATTCTCTGCAAAGGCAACGAGCTTTTGTGTTGCCCTAGTATTAATATCGCGATAATGCAAATTCCGCCGGTTTATGGCTGCCAGGCCCGTTTCAGACGCCATTACCGAAAATTCGGCAACGTTCCCGCTCTGGAGAACTTAACATGTAATTTTACAGAGCATGAAGCTCTTTTTAATTTTCTTTAAAATTTGTTTTCTTATTTTAGGTAAGCACATAACGATCTAATGAGGTTTGATGTGAAATTCATATAAATAATTTAAGAAACGTTACAATTTTTCTTACACAATATTATATCATATTCAATAGGTATTATAGAAATAATTAACACTATGACTTTTATGATGGCGCATTTAAAAAATCAACCTCTAAAAATCTCAGCTTGGATATATTTATATTTATTGACACAGACAGTAGGTACTGGTTATTTTTAAGCGATTTGATTAACACGCCTGTCTATTTTTGGTCTCTAGGTACATTGTTTCAGCTGGGTTTTAAATGCCTAAGACTATTGCAATTATTAAATACTAACAATATTTAACTCATTTTACTATGTTGGATGGGCCATTTTAATAAAAAGAAGATAATAGTTTAATGAAATTAATTCGGCAAATAAATAATTATAGTATTTATTTTATACCAAAATTATTGAGCCAAGATCTTTTTAAAAAAGCGTTTAATTTTAATGTGTACAAAATTTAGTAATTTATTTTTAGCACAGCGTAGAGCCCATACATACATACATATTTTTCAAACTTTACCGTCAGTGGAACCTTATACGGATTTTCTGCAAAGGCAACGAGCTTTTGTGTTGCGTTGGTAAGAACTATCAAAAAAATAAATAAACTCTCCAAAACTATAGAATTTAGTCTCTAACGCTAAGCTTACGTTCGTACGGCGATAAGTTCACCAAGTAAGAATGAACACTGGCAATGTATTGGAATGTTTGATGGTGAAACAGGGATGGCGGAACTATAATAAATCGTTCCTACACACACTCTCAAGAATTTATGTGCTCGATGCGTTGCAGATTTGTTTCAACGGGGTCTCGTTGAAGCTCTGTACAGGGATCAGCAATGATTATCTGTTAAGGTATCTACATCGAATTCAAGACTGATAAGCGATCTTTGGCAGCACCAGCCCAAATATTCAGGTCCACACTTACACGAAATTCGCATTGCTTATTCGGACGTTGGTCAAAACGTCCCCTTACGGCCCATTTTCAGTGGCGTACTTTATCCCTTCTATAGACACATGGCAGGTGTCCCTCCCCTACTGAGCTTTCATCTGCGAACAGATTGATACCAGTGTCGGAGAGAAAAGTCGTAGGTATTAGGATCTCCAACAGTTGTAGTTGTTGCCATACCTAGTGCTTGAAGCTTTCCAATAGTGATGGGGCTGTCTTGTCTAGATGCACGTGAGCAAATTCCTTAGTTTTGGGCACGATCCCAGTCCTGAACAAGAGAAGGAACAGATGTATCAGGACAGGAATATCTCACAACAGGACATCTCAGGTATGCCTGTAGTACCTACTGGTGAATTTCCGTTAGATCCACTAATTCTTTTCTCATCCAGAGAGCCCAAGGTTTTGAAAACCTCCTTGTTGGTGATGCAGATGACAGATTTAAAAGTAGGGCACTGTGATGGTACGAAAATGCCAGCATCAGGATGCGAACTTT